>PVIU01018029.1:0-40126 GCA_004026605.1 Ondatra zibethicus
TTCATACCCAGAAGCCATTCTCAGTATATATAAAAGCCTTGTCCTTAGATAACTTCTACTTTTGTGCCTTTAAACCTCCCAAGAGTGAAGAAAGAGTGAAGTAAAACAAGTGTGTAGTAAATGCCTGCTGTGAAACTGAAATATACAAGATGGTATGAAAGACAAAAATGTGAAGAGTATTTGCATTCCATGAGATTGTTGACAACTTAAGCATTAGATATGCCCAACTCTAAGATTCTCTTTTATTTGATCCCACTGCAATTCTGTAAGCATGAGAGGAAGACAAGATTATCAAGGGCTTTGAAGACCCTGTTCAGGGAAACAAGGTCCGCATCTCCATATGGTTTAAGAGTAGACATCTGGTCACTGGAAGCAGCTAATTGTGATACTGGGTTAGATTACTGCCTTGAGATAGGTGTGTTCATCAGTATGTTATCACAGGAAGCAAAAAAATTAACATTAACTTTAATTATAGGAGATAGGTACCCAAAACTTATTCTTAGTCAAAGGACTGACAATGGATGGAGTATGTTCATGTAATGTTCTTATGCCCTGCTATGTGTCTTTATTGATAAGCATGAAATCATAATTCTGCCTGATAATAACAGTGCAGGTAGAAATGGTTACTAAAATTCATTACCTGGTTTATCAGATACAGACATAGGAAAATATTGTTTTTGCATGTTGGAAAAAATACGACCTTGTCCCAAGTACTGTGGAAGCAGAAGCAAGTCAATGATGGTCTACGTACTGATTTCCAGGATAGGTAGTGCTACACAGAGAGAACCTGTCTCAAAAATGTTTTTAAAAAGGTACAGTTTTACTATTTTTTCTGAATTATCACTTAAAATTAAACCACTGAGAAAATTAATATATTAAAAATTGTATTGAAAACCATTGAGAAAATTGGTAAATATATATAATATCTGAGAACCATCAAACTTTAACTACACTGAATTTCTTCTACTGCATAAAAGAAAATAATGATAATGAACTGTGGGTCCTGTTTGTAAATATTAATTGATGCAAACTCTAGGAACTAATTTAAGTGTTTATAAATTATTTCATATGTTCCCCAAACTTTAGTAAAATTTATTTCACTTATTAAGATTTAAAGCAAACAATGAAGAATTTTTAAAGAATATTTTAGTAGTAGTTCAGAAAAAGTAATGTTCAGTTTTAAAAAGATAATTTTTCCCTTTTCAGTTTATAATTGCATCTGAATAGGAATATAAAACATGATATAACAATAAGGTTTGTTAATGCTTCTATATAGGCAATTCTTGTAAAAAGAAAGCATTAGTGAACAGCAAAAGTGGGTGCATTAAATATATTTGCATTGTCACTTAGCATATAAATGGCTACCTGAATTTTCATTGTATGAACTTGAAGTCCAGTAACATGACAACTTTTCTTTGCAGCTCTCTCTAAGCCTTGTCCTAATGTCTACAAAAATCATGATTACAAATCCTGTATTAGTCATGTTTTCATAATTATGCTATTTATGTACATATAGATGTGTATATATATATCAACAAAATATTAAGGAAATATGCCACCTATATGTCCATATTGGATATTATTTACAATAATAAAATAATTTTTAATATATTATTCATATCCAAACATTTTAATACTATAACTAGCTCTACTTTTATTTCTTTGAAAAGTTCCTGTCTTAGTTAGGGTTTACTATTGCTGTGAATAGACACCAAGAACATGGCAACTCTTACAAAGAAAACCTGTAATTAGGATGGCTTACTTATAGTTTCAGAGGTCATCATGGTGGGGAGCATGGTGGCCTGCAGGCAGATGTGATGCTGGGGGTGACAGCCCTATATCTTGACTCAGAGGCAACAGGAAGTCAACTGTCTGTCACATTGAGGGAAGCTTGAGAAAAAGAGACCTCAAAGCCCTCTCTCACAATGACACACTTCCTCAAATAAGGCCATAGCTTCTAAAAGTGCCAATCCCTTTGGGGGCAATTTTCTTTCAAACCACCACACTTCCCATTACAAAACAACTTTCTTTTATATGTACCTTAAATTATAAGTCACAAAGCTAGCAAACAATCCAAACTTCAAGCAAAAAATGATAAGAATAAATGAATTTACAGGAAATCATCCAATATGTGGAGTTTGACTTGATATATCCAGGGCTGAAATAAATTGGCTTTCTTCCAGTTAGCTCTTGATCAAGACAAGCACATAGTAATTGTCTATGAAGGTGTTCTGAACTGTGTAGGCAAATACTATCATCATATATTTTGCATTAGTTTACTGTGTGACATAAAATTTCCTTCAAAATAAAAGCAAAGCCTTTGGCTGCAATTCTGCAATGTTTGTCATCACTGTAAGTGTGGAATATCAGATATTTGCCAACATTTCAGCTAATTTCTAGGTTGCTAAGAGACAAGGCACATAATTTGTTTCATAGGATCTAAGTCAGTGGTTCTAACCTGAGGGTCATGACTCCTTGGAGATCAAATGACCCTTTCACAGGGGTTACCTAAGACTATCAGAATTCACAGATATTTATTTATAAGTCATACCCATAGCAAAATTATAATGCAGTAATGAAAATAATTTTATTGGGTCACCACACCATGAGGAACTGTTTTAAAGGATTTTAAATGATTGAGAACCACTGCAAGATAAAAAGAAAATCAAGACATCATTTGACTTGATACTTCACCAGAAACAAGTTCAGTTACAGAGTAAGAGCAGAGGAAAGAAATATAAAGAAGGAATACTTTAATTTATTGCTGTGTAAATTGATTACATCTGAGCAATATAACAGTGGGTAGTAGGTTTATTAAATGGACTCATTTTGAAATATCATCTCTATAATTTTCTAATGCTTTAGTTTTTCCTGTTTCCTAGTTTCTAAATCTTCAATTTCCTCACAAAGTAAAGGTAGTAATTCTCCCCTGTAAAAAGTGTAAAAGAAATTCAAAGATGAGTTCACAGTATTTTTCAGTTACTTGCCATGATTATTGTTCAATAATAATTATAAATGAGATGATGAGAAAAATGATTTTGGTGGAGAAGATCATTGCTAGCTGTGTATTGGTGCACTGAAAACTTGCTGATGTTAATAAGAAAAGTGCTGCAAGGTATGTTGGTCGACTTCTCTTTTAATGTAATAAAATACCTGTGATTTTTAAAGTATAAAAAGGAAAGAATGGTTTGGGGTACATCTTTGGATTTCTCAGTCCATAGTTGGTTGGTCCCACTGCTCCAGTGAGAAGGCACTATTGCTCTCCAGGGCATAGTCCCAATAACCAAAAGACCTTCCACTAAACTCATCTCTTTCTCTTGCTACTGTTTCTATTTTGAGATAGATACGCAATATGTGTCCTTATCTGGCTAAAAACTCATAGGTTTCCTGCATTAGCTCCTCATGTTCTGAGCTAAGAGGCACTTTCTACTATCCCTGGATTATACATAATTTCTAAAAAAAAAAATTCCTGTTCCTTCCAAAAGCACCCTTGAACACAAAGACATTTGACATTCATTTAAATTTCAAAATGTAGCACCATGTAAAATGCTTAGGCATTATTCATATGGTCAGACTCCACTCCGTAAAAATTATTGGAGATTGAACTATTTTTCCTTTAGCAAAATCTTTTCACAGAAATTTGTAGAAATAGACATTATATTTGTGGTGGTTTGAAAGAAAATTGCCCCCACAGGGAGTGGCAATATTATGAATTTTGGTTTATTGAAGTAGGTGTGTCCTTGTTTTAAGAACTGTGTTACAATGAGGTTGAGCTATGAGGTTGCCTTTGCTCAAGTTATGGAGCAGTGTGGAACACAGTTCACTTCATGTTGCCTGAGGATCAAAATGTGGAACTCTGAGTTCCTTCTTGAGAACCATGTCTTCTTGAATGCCACACACCATAATAATGGATTAAGCCCTGAACTATAAACTATCCCTAATTAACAGTTTTCCTTTATAAGAATTGCTGTGGTCATGGTGTCTCTTCACAGCAACAGAAAACCTAACCAAGACAGTATTATAGTTCATGTTGAGCCCCACTATATCTATATTTTGTTAGTGAACTTATGGTTTGGGGCATGCTTGTTTAGATTAGTGAATGATCTATTTCTTGCTTCTATGACTGAAACGCTGAAAGTACTATTGAAATCACAACTGGAAGAGAAGATGAAAGCACTCAAGTTGTTCATTGTCTATATGTTACTAAAGGTTGGGGGAGATTCCTGCTGAGCAGTATGATGAAGGAAAGGGGGTAAAAGGGTTCTGTAAAAATCAGAGACATAAGCTGGGCAGTGGTGGTGCATGCCTTTAATCCCAGCACTCAGGAGGCAGACAGATCTCTGTGATTTCAAGGCCAGCCTAGTTTATAAGATCTGGTTCCAGGACAGGCTCCAAAACAACAGAGAAACCCCGTGTCCAAGTCTCCAAATAACCACCCAACCAAACCAAAAAAAAAAAAAAAAAAAAAAAAGGACATGGTTTACACTTCACAATGAACCAGTTCTGAGACCTAGATTGGCATTTCCAATTTCCAATGTTCCTGTACTTTTGTGTCTTTCCTTGCCAGGATATATTCCTAACCATCTGTTTATTTAAATAAGATGATGTACAAATGTTCTTAAAATGCTTATTACTCTTAACAAACATTAAGCAGGTTAATATTTATGAATATTTATGCTAGTGCTAATGTTTATTCATAAAGCTAAGCTAGTAAACAATTCAAGAAGTAAAAGAGGCCAAGAATACGAGGAAAATAAGAATGCATTGCTATCATAAAATGGTATGGTATTTCATATAAAGTGTTTTATTTCTTAGTCTGATTTTTCTTTGCTGACTCATTTATCAAACCTCCAGGTTTCCCTCATAATCTGGTTCTTGAAGATAAACTGTCTTTAATGATTGGCATTCTAAAATGCGCCAGAAAGTGTTTCATAGTCACATATGAAATTGTATAATCACAGCTGTTAAAAACTGAGGTTTAAAATAAACAGAAGCATAGTGAGTACTATGGCAACAGATCCTGGAAAAATCATCTACTAGATGGAACCAGAGAGAAAGTAAGAAACAGCAATGTTCCCCACCAAAGCTTCAAATTACAGAGATCTATAGCTGCTTGCTAAAGTAACGTGAGTTACCTGGTTACCTAATACTACACATATGGAAAACTGACTAGCAGTAACTCTACCTTATTACTTTTAGCTCACGATTCTGTACTTTATCTATAATGATTCCATAAGCATGTACATAAAATGCATCTTACTGAAAGCAATACTGCCAACAATATTTACTTAGGACACTAAGGTGGTTTATATGGAGTCCTTGAAGTTATTTCTGTATGACTTTCACTAAATCTCCAATATCTCCTTGAGATCACACTGATCATTCATGAAAAGTTTAGTCACTTTTGCATCTTTTATTTTATTTTAAATTGCTCTTAGAGATTCTCACATATATGGAAAATTTTAACATATTTCTCACTAAATTTGTAGATATTATTTTTATGATAATATAGTAAAAGCTTCGTTTAGCCTTTTGTTTAAATATCAATTAAACTGGGCTGGATATGTAAGAAATTACCATAATAAGTAATCAAAATTATTTCTTATGTTTTTATTCAAATAGTATAATGAAAGTAAGCTATTACTATATTTATGATTACAGTATGGAAGAGTACTACTTGTCAGAGAAATTACAAATTAACACAGTAAAAATTTCAATATCATAATGAATTCTGTAAACAATTGTTAACTTTATAGCTCATGTTTACTTCCTCAGGCACAGGTCATATTGTGTCTGTAATATTAGGAAAATACTTTGAAACTTTAAAGATAGAAAGATAAATACACAGTAAATGTGGTTGGTAAAGAAAACTTACTGAAATTAATTTTATTTCAATAAATTCATAGATATAGTAAGAATATATGGGAGGGTTTTACACTTATGGACAGATAGAAACATGCATTGTAGTTCATAGAAGCATTTTTTTGTGAGAACTCAAAAATGACACTTCATATTCTAAAGAACAGAAGAATTCAGAAGTTTGAAAATTCAAAACCATCAAAGCTAAGGTTAGAGATTTCTATACTGAAGAAATTAGAATATTCTCAATATATTAATTCTGAAGATATGTGTATAGACATGCAAATTATTAAGATATCAAATGTGTTGGACAAAGGGGTGCTTAGACATATGAATAGTCAGTATTTTATCTATAAATTGGTGGTTCTCCTCCTCCCCTATTTCCATCTTGTTTCCTTCCTAAATATGTTCCTAAATTCCTCCTCTTGACAAATAGATTAAAATTGAACGGTGGATCACATCACTTGTGCACACCCAGGTTGCCTATCCACAGACACATGCCTCTTCCTAGACTTCTTTGTATAAACCAGGAAGAGACACATGCCTCTTCCTAGACTTCTTTGTATAAACCAGTTCTTCACAGACTGATAAACAACTGAATAACCAAGAATATTTATATCAGAAGTCATATGCTATGGACATATTCACATGCTGGCACTTACAGTCAATTATCACATATATACAATATATATTAAACTTTTGTTCAACTAGTAGTTTAAAAACTTTTTGCATGACATTATAATTTGAGATAAACATTGTTCTTCCTGTCTAAATAATCCCTATGGCTTTTATAGTCCCTGAGGTATTCTGTTTATAGAAGCACATTAGTTAAATAACTACATAAAAATTCAAACCACGTTAAAAAAACTTTTATTTCCAGAAGTAGATATCTTTTGTGATATTTTAAGTAAATATTCTCACTTTATTTGGAATAGTAATGCTGTCAGAGAAAATGTGGTTGTTGCCAAGTTCAATTTTCATTTTTGGCAGAATAACTTATTTCACAACAACCCTCCCACTGAGAGGAGCTATAAATGCTGGGTAAAATAAAAGAACAGCTGTCTAAAGGCTCTCAAAGGCAATAAAAGGTGACAGAACTCATGAAGTCAAGGTCCTAAGACTAAGCAATTCCATTAATAGGGAACGGATGTTTTCTTTTGATCTCTCAAGAACAAGATAGTTTTGAATAACTAAATAATACCTATTGAAATTTTGATTAGTATTGAATAAAAAGCATTAATGAACTCTACCTACATACAAAAACACCATAACCAATATTTGCAGTATATACTCAAGATGAGTAGTTCTATAGCTACAAATATTGGCCGTATTATGTACCCTAAAATGAGATGCAGGATATTTCTGTTTGTTTCAGAGATAACTGAATTAAAAACCAGTGATTTATTTCCTTTCTATTGCTTGCTAAAATCACTCTGACCAAAAGTAACATAGAGAAGAAAGGAATTCTTTGGCTTACACTTCTAGGCAATAATCTTTCTCTGAAGGAAGCCGGAGCTAGAACTCAAGAAAGAATCATGGAGACAGGAACAACAGAAAATCACTGCCCACATATTGGCTTTTTCTGTGACTTATGCTTATCTAACTTTTTTGTATAACACAGGACCACTTACCAAGGAAGTGGTGCTGTCCTGTATCAGTTAAGAAAGTTGAGAAAATCCATCACAGACATACCCACAAAGAAACCTCGTAAAGACTCTTACTCTAGCAAGGCAAACAGCACCCACTTATAAGTGGATATTAGCTGTTAAGTAAAGGATAATCATTCTAGAATCCAGAGATCCGGAGAACCAGTGGGGATGCATGGGATGTCCCTGAAAAGAGAAATAGATTCTGGGGGTGTACTGGGGGTTGGAGGAGATGATAACAAGAGAGAACAGATAGAGGTGGAGGGGTGGAGGCAGAGTATGAGAGATATGACTAGAATTAAGAGGCATTTGGGGGTGATGTGGAAAGCTAGTGCAGTAGAAACTCCCTGGAATCTACAAGGATGATTCTAGTAATGGGCCAATACAGAACCTGAACCAGCCATCTTCTATAACCAGGAAAGGCTTTCAGTGGTAGAACTGGGACATCAACCTAGTCATAAAACCTTTGATCTACAATATGTCCTGCATTTAAGATTTTCTGGATTATGCTGGCATGGAGCTTAAAGGAGTGGTCAAACAATGTCATGAGACATGACATGAGTCATGAGAATGTCATGAGTCATGAGAGGGAGCCAATGACCAACATTGCCTGAATGGCCACAAGACCTAGGATAGACTCATACAAAATTGACCAATAAATGAATAAATAAATAGTCAATGAAATTATTCCTAATAATTTTCTGCTATGCACACATATTGGTGCCTAACCCAAGCATCAACAAGACTTCATACAGCAACTGAGAGAGCAAATGCAGAGAATCAGAGTCAAATATTAAGCCACATATGGAGAACCCTTTAGCAGAGGAAGAAGGAGGAACACAGGTGTTTGAACATGGTCAAAAGAATGATGTGTTGTGAACAATGCCTTAGGGAACATGTGTGAGATTCCAAGGGAAAAAAAGCAGATGGCCTTTTTATCTCGGGCACATTTTTTTTCCTGAATTGTTCCTGGATGTGATTTCATACCTCCTGTGACAAACATTTACCTTTACTCTATAAGATATGTTTATTCTTGTTAGCTGTCAAAATTTACCTATAGAACCTGGTCGGGTCTGTGTACCCTGAATATGGATATGGCCTTCTGCCTTGCTTTCATGCTTACCAAGATATAATCTATTCTACATGCCAGACAATTGTGTTTAAATTGGTCTATCCTGAGAAAGTTCAGGGAAAGAGCTGCTCCACAAATATTTAGTATGTGCTTACTGACATTTATTTACATGTTTTTCTGATCGTGTTTTTCTGAACTCAAACAACATTCCTTAGACTATCACTTTCGTTGTTTCATTCATTTACACGGAAACTGAAGTAAAATTTTCTATAGCATTAGAATGTAGTCTGCCCCATATTTCAGATCTTCAGACCCCAGGTCCAGCAGACAAGATCTGTATAGATTTGCTGAAAACTTGACAGTAGGATCCAGAGGGCTTAAGGACAAAAGGAGAACACAGCCCCCAAAATCAACTAAGCAGGTTTCACAGGGGCACACAGAGGTTGAAGCAGATGTCTCTACTAGATCCTCTGCATATATGTGATAGCTGTTTAATTTGTGTTCTTGTGGGTTGCCTGAGATTATGAGTGGGAGGGTGTGTCTCTGACTCTCCAGCTCTTGGAACCCTTTTCCTCCTACTGACTTGTCTAGTCCAGCATTGATATGAGTGGCTATGCTAAGTCTTATTGTAACTTGTTATGCCATGTTTGTTGATCTTCCTAGAAAGTCTGCTCTTTTTTGAAGGGAAATATAGCAGGATTAGACTGGGTGAGAGGGAAGGTGAGATGGGGAACTGGGAGGAGTGAAGGAAAGGAAAACTATGGTCAAGATGAGAGAAGATTTTTTTTTTTTGGAAGACACTGTTAGGTAAATGAGACTCCTTTTTCAAGTGATTTTAGGCTGTTTCATGTTGAGTTGTTGAAAACTAGGACAATCAGTACTTGGGAAAAAAAAGCCTTGGGCCTGGAGAGAGTTCTCAATGGTTAAGGGTGTACTCTGCTCTTGCAGAAGTCTTGAGTTTAGTTCCCAGCACTGATATATCGTGGTTCCCAACCACCTGTAACTCCCACTGCTTGGAATCCAATGGCCTCTTCTGGTCTCTATAGGAATTTTACTCATGCACATATGCCCACACAGATATAAAATGGAAAAATAAGTAGGAATTTAAAAAGAAAAATCCTTTAATAATAATATATTGATAGTCATTGATATTGTCAAAGATACAATAAAAAGGATATTTAAATAATGGAAATAAATTGTAATACATTTGGCCAATAAAATATGTTGGATACAACTAATATCAGGCATAAATACAATTTAATACACAAGAATGTGTATACCACAGAAAATGTTGAAAAAATTAAAGAAAAAATTAAATTCAAACAAATCAAACAGAAACAAATTAATTACACATGCCAAAATCTAATAAACAGGAACCATATCAAAAGCAGTAAAAGCTGTCTGTTAAAAAATACCAACATTGGTAAGTACTTAAGCCAAAGTTAGAGAAGATAAAAGTAATGATGATCAAAGCTTAGAAAATGATATTACTATAAGTTCTACACACTTGTGAAGATTGTAGCAATATATGTTAAACAATGTTTTGATAATTTAAATAAAATAAGGCTTTATAAGAAACATTGAGTGTGACTGAATATGTGTTAATAGAAAATCAGAAACTTTAATTAACAAACGACACAATGAATTTGTAACTTAAAATATACTTTATGGGTCCAATGGGCCTCACCATTAAATCATCTTCAAATACAACAGTAGCAAATGAAATTACAGTAACACTATATAAAATGACCAAGAAAGAACCACAATCTCTAGTGTTTTTTTAACTAACATAATCTCATATCAAAATCTGCAAGGACACTACAAGATGATAGTTAGAACCAAAAATTGTTAGTAAACAAAGTATAAAATAACAAAAACTAATTGATTTAACAGTTTGTTATTTATTTTTTCTGTGTCTAAATTTATGATCAAAGATAGTGGAACTCCTTGGGACCCTCAACTTCCATATTATTATATATGATGCTATGTAAAAATCTTCCATATCTATTGGTATCATCCTTGTTTAGCCCATGCTTAAGAAGTCATGTTGGTAAGACTTTATGGGTAAAGTTTCTGACATTACTGGGAAAAAATATTTCACAGAAAACTCTCTTTTGCTCTGGTTCTTGTGAGAGATGGGCCAAGTTGCCCCTCCTGTTTTCCCTGGAAGAACAGATAAACCAGGATCTTGGGGCGGTCAAACACTTGAGTGCAAATATCATGACAAAGCTTATTTTTTATCATCATACCCTTTAATAACAGTTACAAGTTTACAGTTAATTAGAGAAGCTTGCTCAGTTTGTTCAAAGTTACATAAAGCACAGCAATGTCATTTTTGTTCAGAAAAATATCTAAAGTATTCAGACACAATTTGCCTTACTATTCTCCAGAAACCAAGGAAGATAGCAGGCATTTATTTGCTCCTTCTCACATTTGTTGTTATTCCAAGTTCTCTTCTTGAGAATTATCAACATCAAAGTTTCTCAAGCCCAAGTCACGACTTTATTATATACCATAGAGCTTTATTGCAAAATCCAGTAGGTCTTACAACCTTTCTCACTCCTCTTCTGAAAAGATCTCTCAGGTGCAGAGTGTTTTGAAGAAATATCCTTTGAAACTGAGCTCGACAAATTTGCATTTTGATTGTGATATCCTGTAGTGGACTACATCTGTTGCAAGAAGCTTAGTTCATGAGATGTAACTACACTTATCTATGAGTAGAAGGACAAATGTATAGATTGCTGTTACAGATTGTACAGATTTAGTAAAGTAGTGATTGTAGGTTCACCTGCAATATCAGTGACTTCACTTTTACTAAATAGTTGGCTAGTGTTTCAATACCAGGCATATTTTCCCTTTTGTTGAGTGAATATTATGTTCAATTGGAGAGCTGTTAGTTACCTCCATCATGTGTGCCACTACTGTACCCTTAGGGTTATTATGGTATGACTGTTGTTGATATCGTTCATTGTCATCATAGTTAGGTGGGACTGATGGTTGCCATCCTCTGTTAGAAGTTTGCATGGCAACTTCTGGTATCATAAAAAGCTATTTTTCAGGGAGTAGGCATTCAGGTCAGTTGTAAGTTAGGGATCTCTGGGTACTATTTCTGAAGTTTATGGCTTCGTCAGCAATAAAGTCTTAGGTGGCACCTAAGAGCAACAACAATATGTTTTATGTTTGGGGGAAGAGAGACTCTTGCACAACCCTGGCCAACAACTCAAAAGAGAAATTTTCATGGCTATTATTTGAATATTTGTTAGGTAGACTTTGGCTCTTAATGAAAAAGGAGATCATGAATTTGAAACAAATAAAGGGGAAGTGTATAGGAAGGTTATGAAGGTTGAAATTGAAGGGAGAAATGATATATTTATAGTCTCAAAAATAGAAGAAATATATTAAATATTAGTCTTGCAAATGTTCAATACAATAACCCTGTACTCACACCATTTTCATGTAGGTTATCTTCATAATATTTTAATGAAAGTATATAGTCATCTTATACACTATAATATCTTATATTATGTGACCCCAGTGTATGAGTATAAAAATGTTTGCTACATTTATTGTTATATATTATTATTGCCTTCAGTTTTCCAGTATTAGAAACAATTAAATATTGTGTGTTATTTTTAAAATTATATTTACTCTGTGTGTGTGATTATGCATGTACATGTGTATGAATATGCATGTATGTGTGTGTGTGTGTGTGTGTGTGTGTGTGTGTGTGTGTGTGTGTGTGTGTGCCAGAGAACAACTTGATGGAGTTGGTCTTCTCTTTCTTCTGCTTGGAGTTCAGGGATCAGGCACAACTAACCATACTTGGGAGGAACCACCATCACCTGTTCAGCCATCTTCATGGACCTGTATGAGTACTTTTGAGTCTCAGAAAACATGTTTTGACTAAATAATGTGTTGGCAGAAATTCTATGTAAACTAGAATTAAATTTGAAAAATTATTTTACCTTCTTTATGTTTTATCACTTCTATTTCCAAGTCTTTGTCAAACTTTATGATACTTTCACATCTTGCTAACTCTTTCTGTTACATCAGTAATTCCTGTATCACTCAAGTTCAACAGGCCAGAGGTTGTACCACTCACAGTGAGCTGATTCCTTCCACAACAATCATCATCAGTCAAGAAAACATCCATGGGTTTGCCTAAAGGCATACTTTTTCAGGGTGTTTATTCTTCAATTAAGATACTTAGCTCCAAAATGATTCTAGCTTGTGTCAAATTGGCATAAAACTACACAACACAGTAGGCCCATTTGGAACAATGATCTAAACCATTGTTGAAGGAGTATTTGTTGGAAAGAGTAAATAAAAAGTAAAAAGTTGAAACTGATAAGAATACTGTCCATTTAATCATTTATCTTAAATACTATATTTAAATTTTTGAGACAACAAATTTCTACACAGAGAACTCTGAAGAAATATATGTACATACACACATGTGTACACACACACACAAACATACAAAACCCTAAAAATTTGTTATTCTCTAATTTCCCCCTTATTCCTCTTCTTTGTCAATGCCTGTAATATAAATGATATTATTACAACCTATTAAATCCCATATTAAAACTTCTACTAGATGTTAAGATAATGCCCCATTTGCAGATTCTTCTGTATTAACAATCTTTGGATTCATGTAGCCATCTACAGATAGCAGGTAGCCTTTATACTCCATTCCTTTGTTATGTTTCACCATTGCTAGCTTTCCTGTGAATAGATTGACGAAAGGCATTGGATTGAGGGATAAATGCATTGTAAATGGTAATGAATGCTGCAAGCCATATGCAACTGACCCTGTCTTTGCTATTCTCTGATGACTAGAGTAGTTGTTGCTAAACATTTTTAAGAAAGGAAAATATAACTTCCTCTGACATTAGTTCTGTTTTTAAAATGACATTGTTTTTAAGAAAGACACTTAAAAGAAATCCCACACTAACTCAGAATCAAGAATAATAGAGTTTATTTATTTAGGGGTAGACTCATAAGTCACAATTCACTGCTGGAATGGAGAACAGCAACTGAATCCCACAGCTGGAAGAGAGTCCAGACACATGCTTTACATCGGAATAAATAGTATAAGAGGCCATGCCCAAGTGGGAAGGTAAGTTAAAGGCTTCTGGCAGTAGAAATTCCTACCGCACCTCCCTCTTTTGTATAAATAAAAGAGTTCTAAGCATAATACAAAATTACATACAATATGAACAAATATATCAAGCAAGAAACATGTGATAAATGTTTCAATAATTATCCTATTCTAAGGAGTTTAAGTCTTACATAATAAATAACTTGGCCAAGTAATGAGAGTAAAGTAACTAGAACTATCTAGTCTTCAACCTGTTGAAGATCCAAGAAGGGAAATAATGTTACTTGAGTAAGCAGGAAATGCAATCAAGCAACTTCCAAAATGTGCAACAAATGACAGAGACAACTGGCTACCTGGGAAACCACCCAAAGTCTCATTTGCAATGTTGGAGCAACCTTCTTTGGCTAAGGCCTAGAGTAACTGACAGACCATTTTCAGAGGCAGGAATTTTTTCAAAACCATCTTACCCTGTCTTGGCAAGATTTGACAGTCTTTTCCTTTGTGTCCTGCTTATCCATTTCCGGATAGCATGTACCTTGTTAGTGGTTGAGGTATGGGCTGTTCCTTGCCCAAAGGCCAGTTTTTCAAGAAGAGAACAAGCTCCAAATGGAGTTTCTTTGGTGCTCAACATTCTCTCTGGAATAGACCAGTGCTGCTAGGAGCAATCGTGTCTCACATCAACAGAATCTTAAGTTATTTAAATGTCGTATTCTACAACTCTTTGAAGTGGTTGAAGATTGCCTGTCTATGCAGAATACAATCTCTATGTATCTAAAGAACCTGATTAGTCTAACTACAAGGATGACAAACATAGATAACTATTGATCTATAATTCTTAATACCTATATAATTTAAAAATTAACACTTCAAAGTAGAATATTATACAATAAACAACTGTGCAACAAATGAGGATAATGACCTCAAAATATAAACAATGTATAAGTATCTTGATCAGAGGTAGAAATGTACATTGTAATATGATAAATATATCCTAAAATTGTACCAATATACAAAAATGTTTTAAGCAGAGGTAGAGCATGCATACATACAATATGACAAGGTAACTTTGTCTAGATATACAAATATTATAGACAAAATAGGAATATATTCAACATAATTTAAATTTGTATTAATATACAAGAATATATACCAATGTAAATTGCCTATAAGTAATAGCTCACAAATATTAACTCTATTACTCACTATTATTATTAGTATAAGTAAACTTATATTATTAGTATAGTAAACTTATACTAATCTATTATCCCATCCAATCCCCCCATTTTTTTTAGCTCTCTCAGGATTTAAGTGGATTTTAGTTGGCCACGTGGGCAACAATTTATTGCAAGGAGAGAGGCTGCTTTGTCGTTACCCGCTGTTCAGCCCCAAAATAATCACACAAAACTGTATTAATTAAGTCACTGCTTGGCCCATTAGCTTTAGCTTCTTATTGGCTAACTCTTACAGTAATTTAACCCATTTTTATTAATCTGTATATTGCCACGTGGCTGTGGCTTACTGGGTAAAGTTCATGCCATCTATCTCTGATGGCTCCATGGATTCTCTCTGACTTCACCTTCCTCCTCCCATGCTATAGGCCAAGCCAATTCTTTATTCATTAACCAATAAAGGCAACACATATATAGAAGGACCTCCCACACCACTTTTTGATAATCTTCAGTTTTCTTGGTACTCTCTTAGGGTTTAATGCTATGAATAGACACCATGCACATGGCATAGCAATTCTTTATTTCTTTCTTTTTATTTTTTTTTAGAAGACAGGGTTTCTCTGTGTAACAGCCCTGGGTGCCCTGGAACTCAATCTGTAGACCAGACTGGCCACAAACTCACAGAAGTCAACCTGCGTCTGCCCCTCAAGTGGTGGTCCATGGAAATTCCTATACAGGAAAACATTTAATTATGGCTGGATTACAGTTTAGAGGTTTATGCCATTATTATTATCATGGCAGGAAGCATGGCAGCACTCAGGCAGACATGATGCTAGAGAGGTACCTGGAGAGGTAGAATTCTACATCAGGATCTGCAGGCAGCAGGAAAAGAGAAAATCATTGGGCCTGACTGGTGCTTCTGAAATTTCAATGCCCACCCCCAGTGATACAGTTCCTCCAACAAGTCCACACCTTCAACAACAAGGTCAAACCTCCAGTAATACTGCCCCCCATGAGTCTATGGGGTACATTTTTGTTCAAACAGCCACAGGTACTAATAGTTTTTTCTTTAGTTTTGTTTTATGCATTTTGCTTTGTTTATTTGTTTGTTTGTTTGCTTCTTTGTTTTAGGAGACAGAGTCTCTCCATATAGTATAAGGAATCCTGGAACTCATTGTGTATTCTAGGCCTCAACATCAGGATCTTATATAATACTATCTTTAGATTTTGTGTACATAGTATTCTAAAACACATTATAATGATTTTCTATTATAACAGCAATAATATGCCAGTGGACTCTCACTGTTGTTCTTCTTGTCTGTGTCCTAGGAACCCTGCAGTATTGAATATGTAGTTTCCTCCCCTTCCCATGCTCCAACAGTTCATAGATGAGGTGGATATTAGGGTGGGTCAACTTATAGCCCTGGTTCTAGACCTGGGTGGTCAGCCCAACAGCATTCCACCATTGCCACCACTCGGGTGATCTCTCTAACACTACCTCAGCCAGCCCACCCAATGCAGTCCGTAGCAAGGAGCAGGGCCAGTTTTTACCACCAGACCCAGCTCCACTGTCTTGCCAAGGCAAAATGCAGAGCACATATCTTTCTTGATTGCTGTAAGGGAAATGCTAGGTAACACAGCTCTCATGCTCTCACATCCTCAGGGCTGCCTCACATGTTTCCCTGACATCGGGGTTAGATCTAGTGTGCTGTCATGGTAGGCTGCAGGGTTTGTTCTACTGTGTACTGCAGCTAGTGAGAGGTAGGACTAGTTGTCATACTCTTGTGATCCTGGGACCAGCTCTCTCATCTGCCACAGGTAGCAAGGTTTGGATAGGGGATGGCATCTTTCCCTCACCCATGCTACCACATGGCAAGCAAAGCGTCATTTCTCCTGCTCTCATGACCTCAGGGCTGACTCACCTATACCACTGGTTCAGCCAAAAGGATCACCTTAGTGTACTGCCCAGGCAGGCTGCAGGACACACTCTCCTATAAGCTGGAGCTGGTGAGGGACAGTGCTAGTTCTTAAACTCTTCTGATGCCAGGACTAGCTCTTTTTTTCACCATGGGTACCAAGGGGTGGTGGTTGGAGGGCATTTTCCCTCACTCATGCCACCACATTGGCAGAGAGAGGTCAGCTCTGTTGCTCTCACAACCTCAGAGCCATCTCATTTGAGTTCCCAATATAGAGTCAGCACTAGTCTGCTGCCCAAGTGAGGTGAATGTCCATAGTGAGGGATGGGGCCTTATGGGGGAGCAGGTCTCCTTCTGTAGTATCCAGAGAGGGGCAGGGCCAGCTATACCAGGGCCAGGGATGGTTGTGACCCTGAACTAGAGATTCTAGGCAACACCTAGTTAAGGCCTGCTGCCAGTTCTAGCATCATGGCATGGTGCATAGCTATTGTTGTTGTTGTGTTGGGGTCACAGGCTAAAAACACTGGGCAGCTTCTTGTTGAACCTACCCCCATCATCACATGGCATGGGGCTGAGTTGTTGCTTCTGTTGAACATTAACCTATGGCTAGAGACCCTGGGAAGCTACTGGTTGAGTCCTAACCCACACAACAGTATTTCAGGGTGAGAAGCCATTGCTGTTGTTGCATCACAGCCTAGGGCTTGAGACCCCATGAGGCTCCTTCTTCAGTCCTGCCACACCATCCTTATAGCATGGCATGGATCTCTTGCTTTATGTTGAATCGTGCCTGTGGTTTAGAGACTCCAGGTTGGATCCTCTTTGAATACTGACCCAGCAGCCTCATGGCATGGCACAAAGCTGTTGCTGTTGCTATTGCTGTGTTTCAACCCTGGGATAGAGACCTTGGATGGCTCCTAGTTGGGTACTGCCCGTGCCAGGAGCTGTTGCTGTTGTTGTTCATGACTCTGGGATAGAGACATGGAGCAACTGTAGTAGTATCAAAGAGTTACACAATAGCCTGGAATGGAGTGTAGCAAAGGTTTATTTATTTGGGAATAAACTCATAGTAAGGGTAGCGATCTAGAATTCTCTGTGTGTTCTGTGAACTGGAACCAGAAGCAGCAGAGATAAGGGCATGCATGCTTTTCTTCTGCACTTATAGTATATGAGACCTTGCCCAAATTGGGCCAGTATCTTAAAGGCTATTGGCTAAAGGAATTCACACCACACCTCCCACTTTTGTCTAAATAAGAAATTTCTAAGCCTAATAAAATCTATGGAAAATAAGAACAAATACCAAGTATTGTCCAGGGAAAAGAAGAAGCAAAAAATACATAAAAATTAGAATTACAGCCATCATGAACAGCATCAAACAAGAAACATATGCTAAATCTTTCAATAGTTATCCTACCTAAGGAATCTAAAAAAGGGGGGGACTGGATGGAATAATAGATTAGTGTGAGCTCACTCACCCTAATAATAGTGAGTAATAGTGTGAATACTTGTGAGCTATTATTTATAGTCAATTTACATTGGTATAGATTCTTGTATATTAATACAAATTTAAATATATTAAATATGTTCCTATTTTCATCTACAATATTTGTATACCTCAGCAAAGTTATTTTGTCATATTTTATGCATTCATGCTTCTACCTCTGCTTAAGACATTTTGTATATTGATACAATTTTAGGATATATTTACCATATTGCAATATATATTTCTACCTCTTAACAAGATACTTATACATTGCTTACATTTTGAGGTCCTCATTTTTTGTGCAGTCATTTATATTCTCATATGAAATCTTAGTGTTTAAGTTATATAGGTATTAAGAATTATAGACAAATAGTCATCCATGTTTGTCATACTTATAGTTAGACTAGTCAGGTTCTTCAAACACATACAGATTGTATTCTGCATAGATAGGTAATCTTCAACCACTTCAAAGAGATGTAGAATATGGCATTTAAATAACTTAAGGTTCTGTTGATGTGAGACATGATTGCTCCTGGCATCACTGATCTATTCCAGAGAGAATGTTGAGCACCGAAGAAACTCAATTTGGAGCTTGTTTTCTTCTTGGAAAAGCTGGCCTTTGGGCAAGGAACTGCCCATACATTGACAACTGACAAAATGCACAACGTCCGTACAGGACAAGCAGGATACAAGAAAAAAGACTGTGAAATCTTGCCAAGACAGGGTAAGATGGTTTTGAAAAAATTCCTGCCTCTGAAAATGGTCTGTCAGTTACTCTAGGCCTTAGCCAAAGATGGTTGCTCCAACATTGCAAATGAGACTTTGGGTGGTTTCCCAGGTAGCCAGTTGTCTCTGTCATTTGTTGAACATTTTGGAAGTTGCTTGATTGTACTTCCTGCTTACCAAGTAATATTATTTCCCTTCTCAGATCTTTGATGGGGTTGAAGACAAGATCGTTGTAATTACTTTCCTTTCATGACTTGGCCAAATTATTTATAATACAAGACTTAAACTCCTTAGAATAGGATGATTATTAAAACATTTATCACATGTTTCTTGCTTGATATTGTTTATGTTGGTTGTAATTATAATTTTTATATTTGATATTTATTCTTATTGCATATAATTTTGTATTAGGTTCAGAATTCTCTTATTTAAACAAAAGGATGAGGTGCTATAGGAAATCCTACAGCCAGTAGCCTTTAAGTTACCCGCCCACTTGGGCATGGCCTCTTATACTATGAATGCCAATGTAAAGCATACATCCTGCCTCTTCAGGCTGTGGGATTTGGCTGCTGTCCCCCATTAGAGCAGAGGACTGTGATCTGTGAGTCTGACTCAAAATAAATAACCCTTTATTATACTCAATTCTGAGCTAGTGTAGGATTTCTTTCTAGTGTCCGTCTTCACTAAAGCTTTATTAAGAATGGTTTGGCTAAGTCATGAGAGAAAACTATGACTATCTAGTCTTCAACCCCATCAAAGATCTGAGAATGGAAATAATATTACCTGAGACTTAGCAGTATTGCTAACAAATTTGGTTAAATTCTTTTAAAATTTGTTTAAATTTTAAAAGAAGCACACTCACATACAGAAAAGGTTGAGTTAGGCAGAAGTTCAAGGAACCTACATCTTGCAGGCACTCACGAGCCATGAGGTTATTGACTAGTGCTTGGGACCATAGCACTCAAAGTGGATAGTTAAAACCAGCCATGCTGGCATGAGTCTGTGGGAAATTATGAAGTCACTGCAGCAGGTCATCCAAGACAAGCCAGGCACAGTTGTGCTGGAGGAGTAGTTCAGCTGCATGGGGTGGGACAAGGCCATGATGGGTCTGAGTAGTACTGGGCAATGGTGTTGGCTCAGGCCACATGAACACCAAATTGTAGTATTATCAAAGAGTTCCGCAATAGCCCAGAATGGAGTATAGCAAAGTTTTGTTTATTTGGGAATAAACTCACAGTAATAGTAGCCATCTGCAATCTTCTGTATGTGCTGGGAACTGGAACCAAGTCCAGCAGAAAAATGTCACCTCCACTTGTCTCCCTCCCACCCCCACATGCTTTTCATCTGCACTTATAGTACATGAGACAATGCCCAGAGTGGACTGGTATCTTAAAGGCTATTGGATAAAGGAGTTCCCACAACAGACATCTCTTGTTTGAATCCTGCCCCAGCAAGCGGCAGGCATGGCATGGTGAAGAATTGTTCTGTTTGATATGTAGTGGTCCTGGGCTCATAACTCCAGTCAGCTAATGGTTGAGTCTGACCCCACTACCTGTTGCTGTTGGTGTGTTACCTCTCAGGGCTAGAGATCCCAGGCAGCTTCTGATTGAGTCCTGCTTAGTAAGGTTCATGGCAAACATGGAGCTATTGTTTTTTTCTGACTCATGGTCACAGTCTATGGACCCCAGCAGGCTCATGATTGAGTCATTCCCTGACTATCTATATAGCATCACAATGTTATCTTGCTTTTGTAGTGTCTCAGCCCAAGGCTGGAGCCTCCTGGTTGAGTCTTGTCCCCTTCCAGCCACACAGCATGGTGTGTAGCTGTTGCTTTTGCTATGTCACAGTCCATGTTAATGACCTCAGGCAGCCCCTGTTGAGTCTGGCCCTGCCAGCAGCATGGCATGTCACAAAGCTCTGACTGTGTTGTTAGAGTTGCAGTTTTATTCAACTAAATGAAATAATATTTGTTGTTTAATACATTTTACTCAACATTTTGTGTCAGCTGTAATGATTACTGTAGTTCATTTATGTTCATTTTTTCATAGTGTTTAAGTGACTCCATACTAGATTTATCTACCAAAACATGTTCATTTATTTTATTCATATTATTTACCTATGTATACTGCACTTAATCACTTAATTTATAGCTACATCAACATCTGTGTGTGTATGTGTCTATACATATGACATTTTGGGTCCTATGTATTTCCATATAGATCTCAGAAACATTTTCTTGTGCTACATTATAAGTTGGAATATATCCTATATAGTAAACAATAATCATCTATGTCTATTAATTTTTAAGAAGTATACTGTTTTAGTTAATTTTAATATTTCAATATAGTCAAAGATAATCAATAATCAGCATCAACAGTTAAGTAAGTAATGAAGTGTTCTTTTTATAAAATAGTGAATAAATTTATTTTCTGAACCTAAACTTTAAAAATGATAAAATTCTAATTTAATATCATAGAAAACCAAAACATGATGAACATTTCAAAATTACTACTGAGAAATATAGATGTCATCAACACAATGATAGGCATCATTCTAACTTTTAAAATTGCATTACGTTCTTTTCCCAGTATTTTCACAAATAGTCAAAAACAACTACTATTTTATATACTATCCTTCCCTCAAATAATTCAAAATTATTTATCTGTAGTTTTCTAAATTTTCTATAGCAATTGAACTATTTCTGGGACTCTACATAAACTATTTGCTAGCATCATTCAACATATCTTAGTCCATTTTGGATGCTACAACAATATATCATACCCACTGTGGTTTATAAGTGATAGAAATTAATTTCTTTCAGTTATGTTACATTTAAAATCAAATCACCAGATTTGGCACCGGATGAAAGCCCACGTGCTAACTTATGGATTGTGAGGGGTTTTGTATGTGTGATTTAAAAGTAGGAAGAATCAGAAATTGTTAATGAGGCTCTGAGGCAAAGACCTAATTGTACCTCAAAATTTAAATCTAATAATACTGTTCTTATAGGGGTAAGTGTTTCATCATACAAATAGGAGAAGAGATCAAGCATTTAGATCATGGAAAATATAACACATATAAAGCTACTCTACTCTTGGGAAAAACAGTAAGGACTTTGCCTCACTTCTTTGTTGCCTTCATTTTCATTTTCTCCTTCCTTTCTTCTACCAATTTTCTCTCTCTCTCCCCTCTATCTCTTCTCCTCTCTCCCTCTGCCACTCCCCTCTCCTCTTCTCCTTCTCCTCTTCCCCCCCCCCCTCCTCTTCTCTCTCTCTCTCTCTCTCTCTCTCTCTCTCTGTGCATGTGTGTGCGTGTGTGCATGTGTGTGTGTGTGTGTGTGTGTGTGTGTGTGTGTGTGTTTGGTTCTCTTTGAATTTATTGAGGCTAAGAGACTAGCTTCAGCCCCTACCCAGCATCCTAAAGTTGAAATGCTTCTCAGGAGCAAAGAGAGTCTAAAGGATTTCTATAACTTCACACAGACAGGCTAATGGTCTTCAAGTGCTCTTTATTGTTCTGCTGTGCTACAAAAAAATTTCCACTATATACACTTAACAATCAGCATTTCTTCAGCCCTAGCCAGGTTCAAGGCCAGAATTCTTCAGGGTCATAGAAACAGATAAAACTTCTACACAAAGCTGCAACTGTGTGCCTTACTCTATGTCTCAAGCTGGGTGTAGTTGAAGACTCCAGGAACTTTTTAAAGGAAAAGGAGGTTAATTAAGGGAAAGAGAGACTAAGTTATTTTGAAAATCTAAGAAAGGAATATGTGTGTTTTTGCTGTTATCTTAAAGGTAACTAGGTATATGAGCTAGAGACTATAATCGGTGAAAACCAGGAGCAAGGCAAGAATCATCTTTTTCTCATCGTGCCACATTTCTACAGAAGGTAGAGGGAGTATTGAGTAACTGGAAAACCTAGGTAAATAAGAAAGGTATTGTGTGGTATTTGGTTCTTGTTAGCACTTTTGCCAGTTAGCTGTATGTAAGAAGCCTTTTTTGGCTCTAAGGATAACACTCTATGATGTCTGTGAGGATAAAATGCAAGCAGTAAACTTCTTGTTTCAATAGATCAAGGTAAAACAAGTATAGATTTAAAGATTTGCTTCAACATTAATGAGTGCTTAGCTTGGGACAACACTTCCCTAACTGCTGGCAGAGTGAATCTAGGGCACTCTTGTTCTCAATCTCTCTGAGACATATGCCTCAAAATCTACAGACATGCTGAAATTCTTGTCCTTTGGTGTCTGTGAATGTCTCTTTGCCTGGACTATAACGGTGACCAACTGTCTGCAAAGGAAAATAATTGCAGAAGGGCAAGCAGACTTCTAAGTTTATAGAAATACCTGTTTGAGAGAGGAAGGATATTGACTGTGATTACATTCTTGCCAGTATCGCATACTGCTGGGGGGAATCACCCAATATATGAATGTATAAAGAAAATTATGCCCGGTAGACAGTTAACCCACTGTGGTGCTGTGGGAAGAATTCCCAAGCTGTAATGTGAGGGAAAGAGCTCTTCACACAAGAAGTCTGCAATAGAGACAGATTAACACATTCAGACGGTAGTATTCCTTATCCCTTATTGTCTTGCAGGTAAGATTAATGAGATGTGCATCTCTGATGACAATTTTCCTCATCACCATGTTAAATGAGGTGTGTCTCACATGAGATAAGCATCTCTGTTGAATTGACCACTGAAGTATGTACTGAACTCCCATTGCATAATCTTGTGGTCTGTAGCTAGTATTCTTCATCGAACTTCTAAATACTGCTGATCTGGACTATAGATTAAAAAAAAGTGTTAGGAAAGTATAAATGACTGTAGCAAACTTCTTATTACTTTCTTTCACTGAATTTGTAGCATAAAATATAACAAATATAACAATTTATAGAATGAAATTAAACAGTTTAATTTCTTAAAGAATGTATACATTATTTTAGTCAATGAAGGTAATGAAAAAAGACTAAAAAATGATCCTGCATGTGTTTTTGTTGTCTTACTTGGCATCTGAAAATTTCCCCAAGGAAACAAATTTTTGCTCAGAGTCCTGGTATCGTAGGAAGTCTTTCTTTTATCTTGTTGAAAACTATAATGCAACTTATTCATGCTATTGACTGGACACTGTTATAATTAGCATGTCTCTTATGAATGCATTTAAAATTAATTGAATGTACTGACCTAGCTAAAAGAAGTAATACTGTGTGTGTACATGTATGTTTGTGCACATATGTTTTTGTATTTATGTGTGTCTTTGTGTATGCATTACATAATATGCAAGGATTAATATGACTCACTTGATGACCAAAGGTGCCCTGACTCATAACAGTGAGTGATTAATATCTCACAGGACCTGAGTGGACTAACAACTAACATTGTCTTTTTTTTTTTTGATGTCTGCTCTTTTTTTTTCCACTTTCATGCAGTGAGTTTATGTAATAATTTCCATCATAATTAGAGGAAGAAAACAAATAATCCCAAGATTCCATACATAATAGAAATCATAAACAGACAAAAATAACTCTGTCTAACATATCTTTGTTTTCACAAACAAAAATGGAATAACCACTTTTAAAATTAGGCACAAAAAATTTTAGCTAAAAGAAAATTCTATACCAAAGTCATCTTACCTATTAAAGAAAACTCTTGCTAATTATACAAACAATAAAATGATGGAGAACAAAAGGAGACTGTATAATTCAAAAAATACCAAGAAAAAGCAATAAAATCAGAAAATTAATCTCATGAAATTTTAAGTTAAGTAAAAAGATCCTTTAAGTTTAAATAGGCAAATAATGTTTTACCACACTCTTAGTTACTTTTCAATTGCCATGAAAAGACATCATGACCAAGGCAACATATAAATGAAAGCACTTCCTTTGGGGGTTGCTTATGATTTCAGGGGTGAGAAGTCTATTACCATATGGCCAGGGACATGACAGCAGGCAGGCAGGTATGGTGGTGGAGCAGTAGCTGATAGATTACATCTGATCCACAAGGAGGAGGCAGAGAAAAAAAATAAGGCAGGTGGTATTCAGTGCCTGACTCGAACTGCTGAAACTTCAAAATCCACCCCTGTGACATACTTTCTCCAACAGGGCCACACTTCCTAATCCTTCCAAAAAATGGTTCTACCAACTAGGAACATAGAATTCAAATGCCCAGTCCCACAGCCATTCAGTCCCAACAAAATATACAGAGACTTACAATAATTATAAACTGGTTGGCCTATTAGCTCAGGCTTATTATCAATTAGCACTTACAACTTAAATTAACCCATAATTCCTATCAATGTTTAGTCATGTGGCTTGGTACCTTATTCAGTGAGGCGTTCTCATCTTGCTTCCTCTACATCTAGCTGATGACTGCAGACACATACTTACTAAGACAGTTTAAACTCCAAGAAAAACACCCATGCTACATTTCATAGACATAGACAGAGCAGTAATGTGTATGAGTAAGCAAGATCCTTTCTCATGTAGGACTTCTACTTTCTTTCATTTCACATCCTAAGGAACATTGTCATTATTGATGTATTGATAGTGTATGGAATATTATGATCATGGTGATCATGTTATTTAAAATAGTCCTCACACCTACAACTGAAGTGCTCATTTAAGTATAAGAAAAAAACGTACTTTTTCAATTTTAAAGTAAATGATTATGTTAAACATGCTTCATGTAAATGTAAGCTAGAGTGCTACTGATATGAAATGAAAAAAGAGAAAGAATATATAACATCTAAAGCATTGTAAAACAAATGCACATAAAACTTTACCATTTAATTTATTTACAACAGTATTAGTGCATTTTCACAGAATCCTTACTGAATATTTGATTGTTGACAGTAGTAGTTTAAGTTTTGATGATTGAGAGGTAATTTCATATATGAACTAAATACCCTAAATAATTGTAATAAGTTATGTGTGCATGTGTGTATGGATGAGTTCTAGATAAGAATCTGTAACTTTTCCAGTTATTTCTTTTATAAATATAGGAACACTGTATAAAGGAAGGATGAATCTTGACAGTTAAATAAAATGAGAATTACTAATGTTTTTATGGTAATTATGATAAATTAGCTTAGTTTTATTATTCTTGATTACATATATATACCTTCTAAGTAAGATAATCATTTGCAAGTACTTTAAAATAGTATATATAGATTCTCTCTGTAAAAGAAATATAATTCCACAATTGCCTGAATTCAGACTTGGCCATGTTACAAATTTTACTTGGGTAGTTAAATTTAAAAATGTATAACCATTCCCAAGTAAAGATTCCCAAGTAAAGTGACTATTATCAGCCTTTATGCAAATTTTACTTCTGACTAAGATAAATATAAAGCCTTTTTTTCTGTATTGTTCCTAGAATAGTGAAAATGTTGTAGTGTAGACACATCTATAATCAACACATACTTGAGTCCCACAAAACCATATTATTCATTCAGTGGTATGTGACATGACTTACTAGCTTCAACTTATTTAGTAAAAGATAACTAGTTAAAAAGATAGTTGTAATATTTTAAGTGTAATAAACATTACTTACGTCAACAAATGAGACTAATTCAAGAGGCAAATTCATTAAAAGGAAAGATAGGAAGGTATGGGAAGACTATGCTCACAATATACTATATACTTACATTGAAATAGCCATGTATAGACTATGTAATAAATAAAACAGAGGTAAATAAAATATTCAAGTCCATAAAATAAATGTAAATATTATTAAATATTTTATGAATTATTAAATGAATAAACAATAATTAATCTAATTTTACTTTAATAGATTATCACCACAAAATTATTATGATATATTAACATTATGAAAAATGTCACTTATTATATTATCAAGAACATTAATATTCTGAATAGAGATAGGTTTACATTTTTCAAATATATATATGAATATATATATTTTTAAATGTGATTAGTATACCATAACATATGAAGATACAATATAAATCAAGTTAGAGATTAATGTTTACAGGAAGTAATAATTGAGATATTTTCATAAGCCTCTATGGTTCAAAAGAATAAGTTATTTCCATATAAAACTATAGTTCTGCTTAGTTCACTATTTTCAACAACTCAACAACTCCTTTTTCATTATCTAATTGCTCTCATGTGTCTTAACAGTAATTTAGTTATTAAAATCATCACATCCTTTAAAATAATACTTTACAGTGGTTCAAAAATCAAGCTAATCTTTGAAAGTTATTTTATTCCAAGGAATTTACATAATACAATTTATTCCTTATTGTATTTTAGCATTTCCATTTAACTTACAATGATTCTAATATTTTTCAGGATAATTATGTGTGTTCTTGGAATATACCTTGTCTTAAACAGATGGTATCACCAAAATTAGTTGTGCTACTTTACTGTTTTGTCAACTTGACACAAACTAAAATCATTTAGTGAGAACAAACTTTGAAAATATTCCTCTAACTGATTAGTCTATAGTCAAGTCTTTTAAGCATTTTCTTGATGAACAGTTGGTATAGCATGACCCATACCATTATGGGCAGAGCCAGCCTTGAGCAGATGGTCCTAGGTAATATAAGAAAGCAGTCTGAGGAAATCACGTGGTGCAAATGGCATGTTGCATTTCTCTACAGTTTTTGTTTCTGTTCCTGCCTTCTGGTTTCTACCTTGAATTTCTTCCTTGACTTTTCCAGTGGTAGAATGTAACCTAAGACATATAAACTGAAATAAACCCTTTACTCCTAAAGTTGGAATTGGTCATAGTGTTATTACAATAGAAACAATAGAAAGGATATATACATGATATATTTGTGCAATATTAAGAGAAATTCAGTAATTTTTAAAATTTTTTTCACTATGATAGAACATCTGAAAAAACATACCCTAAAATGTTTTGTGTTGGCGTTTGGTTTTAGAGGTTTCATTTCAATTACTTTGACCTGTGGCAAGAAGGATAAATGAGCAAAGCTATTCACCTTGGTGCTGACCCAAAATAAAATTATATATACACACATTTGCATGAGAATCTTAAACGACAATACTCAGGGATTCCTTTACCTTCTACGTATGTTGACCAAGGTTTCTGTCCCACCCAGTCCAGTCCTTCTGTTGACTAAGGTTTTTGTCCTGCCAAGTTTCTGCATTCATTCAGTCCCAAAGAAACACAGAAAGGTCTATGCTAATCATATATTGATTGGCCTAGTAGTTCAGGCTTCTTATTAACTCTTACAACTTATATTAGCCCATAATACTTCTCTCCATTAGCATCATGGCTTGGTACCTCTTTTGGCAAGTCAGTCACATCTTGCATGCTCTGTATCTGGCTTTTTCTCTGTCTGGGTGATGACTGCATGCAGACTGAAAGTTCCCTCTTCCCAGAATTCCTGTTGCCCCGCCTCTACTTCCTGCCTATTCACCCTGCATATACTTCCTGCCTGGCTACTGGCCAATCAGTGTTTATTTAAAATAAAAGTGACAGGGTATAGACCATTTTCCCACAGCACTTCCCCCTTTTTTTAAACAAGAACTCTAAATCAAATTTCTTTTGTTTAGCTTTTCTAGTGACCATTATCCATAAAAACTTGTAACCAACATTCTAAACAAAGGCAAACTTTTGGGAGTGTGGGCATAGTTTTCTAGGCTATTTCCTGCTGTTTGGGGGCACTGATAATCTTATAGGGATGTTAAGAAAATTTGAATTGTGTTCATATCTTGACTGGAGTATCCAGTGTGCCTTGACCATCTCAGGCATAAGTCTTTGAACTGTTCTGGATGTAGAACTCAGATATCTAGGCCATTACTTCTATCAGAGATTTCTCAGGGTGTCTTCCTTGATCAAACCTGATTTTTCTTAATACAGAGTGAATCCACAGTCCCTGATCTCCTGTGGAAACAAAAGAAAAACCTCTTCTCCAAAGTAACATATCTTTTTATTTAAATTTTAAAGTCAAAGCAAAATATATATGATTAATCCAGCAGCATTTATAATCAAACGTCTTTCTAGCAGGTTTTGCTCCTTCTTCAGATGTCAAACAATTCAAAGACAGCACAATAATATATGGTATCCAGAATCTCTGGGTATTTTCCATCTTTATGTGGCTTTATTTTAACCTCTATTTCTTTTATTTTTAATTTTTGGCTTTTTGAGACAGGGTTTCTGTGTGTATTTGGCTGTCCTGGAACTCACTCTATAAACTAGACTGTCCTTGAACTCACAGCGATCTGCCTGCCTCTACCTCCCAAATGCTGAGATTAAAAGGGCACGCCACTACACTTTGAACTCACAGAGATTTGTTTGCCTCTGCCTCTCAAGTGTTGGGATTAAATGTGTGTGCCACCACACTCAACTACTCTCTTGTTTTTCTTTTTATAAGGATTTTATCTTTTTATTTTCTTTCCCAAACCTACACTTATTTTTAAACACACTCTAAATCATTTAGAGGGTTTTTGTTTTTTGTTTATTTTCTTTTTGCCTTTGAATCTATCTTTACTGTATATCTCTCTCTTTCTGACCACATGAGTCTTTAATTTTCTAAGCAATATGGCTAGGATTAAAACTGTAGTTTTGATGGATGGATCCAGACCATTGCTTAGCTTTTTTTCTCTGAGTCTAGCCTCAAGGCGGAGGTACTGGCTCGAGCCATGTTTATTGCTGCAACTCTATGCCTATGCTGTTTCAAGGTCCCTGACACCATCAAAAAGTATGCAGTCAGCTTTTCATCAGCATTACTTATGTATATTGTGGCAGGACCTCTTAAAAGAGCTACAAGATTTTGCAGCTAAAGCTGAGTCAGGAAGCCTCTCTTAAATGAGAGCTCTTACTCAGAGCCTACCTGAGAAAATACTGCTATCAATAAGCCATGCTTAACTCTATTCTTTTCTGTCTAGAATTACTACCCAAACTCTCTCAGGCTTTATGTGGATTCAGTTGTCCACATGGGTGCCATTTGTTGAACGAGTTTCTGTCCTATGCAAGCCTTCTGTTGAATAAGGTTTCTGTCCTGCCCAGTTCCTGCAGTTGTCCAATCCCGAAGAAACACACAGAGGTCTGTGTTAATCATTAAGTGATTGGACTAGTAGCTCAGACTTTTTTAAAACTCTTATAACTTATATTAGCCTATAATACTTGTCTGTGTTAGCTACGTGGCTTGCTACCATTTTTTGGCAAGGCAGTCACATCTTGCTTTCTCTGTGTTTGGCTTACTTACTCTCTGTCTGGGTGACAACTACAGACTGAAACTTCCCTCTTCTCAGAATTCTCATTGCCCCACCTCTACTTCTTTCCTGGTCGCCCTGCCTATACTTTCTGCCTGGATACTGGCCAATCAACATTTATTTAAAATACAAGTGACAGGGCACAAACCATTGTCCCACAGCATAAGTGCACCATAAACTTAGTTACCATAAACTGGTAACTAAGACTTTCTCTATAAGTTTCTAGAAAATATCTAGATTCAAATTATGACATTTATGTTACTCGATTGCAAGAGTAAAAAATTTAGATGTAGCCCCAATTCCAGAAATTTTGTCTTAGACTTTAAAACACTTCAGAATTCATAACAATTTATATATATGTACATATAAATAATTCATCTATGTATGTTATAATATCTATACATCTACCCTAAATATAACTGTATCTATATCTTTATTTTTTCTCTGCTTTCCTTTATATCTTGAGACAATGTAAGTTAAATGCAGTTGCTTGTTAATGGATCAGGTTTAATTTTTTGTAGTTTTAAAAATATATTGTTGTTATTATTATTGCCAAATTCTGTTAGTCTACTATAATGCTGATATTTGTAGTCTGGTACTATATGTCTCATTAAGCCTGCAGCACTAAGGAATATAATATTTTCTTTTATGATTCACTTACTGATTGTAATTTAGTTATGATACAAAACTTCTCATTTCATAAAACATGTGTTTTTTTAAGATTAAGATTAACTCTGTTAATTTTCAAAGACTATTAGGACTTATTATGATGATAAATAGCTTATACTAATTATTGAGAAAAATCAACATAGAGAAAGCATTCAATAGGGAAGATCAAAGTTGAGTTATGAAGCCAAATTCTACAAGTTTTAATAGGTCAGTTCTAGGCTCTATGTTTCAGTTATTAATTGATTTATTTAAATGCTTCCAACTTACTACAAGATTACTGAGGAATATATTTCTGTATGCTGTGAATATGTGTTGCTCTCATTGGTTTATAAATAAAGCTTCTTCTACCTCTGGCAAGGAAGGATATAGCTAGACTGGAAATCCAAGCCAAGATACAGGAGAAGAAGTGTAGAGTCTGGGAGACTCCATTCAACCACACAAGGAACAAAATGCCAGAAGACTGGTAACACCATGGTCATGTTGCAATTCTTAGATTAATAGAAACGGCTTAATTTAAATATAAGGCCTAGCTACTAATAAGCCTGAGCCATCAGCCAAATATTTGTAATTAATATTAAGTCTCTGAGTGGTTATTTTTAAAGTGGGAGTGGGACCAGGTGCAATGAAAAGCATCTGTTTACAAATGGTATACCAACATGAGGCTCTTGAATTTACATAAGGCTGATGAAAACTTTCAAACAGTATTCTAGAATACATAAATGTAGATAAAAACCTTCATAATTAATGTCTCTCATTGTGATTCATAGTACTAAAGTGTGTTCCCTGGCCACAGCATGGCAGACTCCTGTTGTTCTCTCAAAGCTGCAGTGTATAGAGGTTCCACTCTGCCTCTGCCTGTGAACTTGAGAGCACAGCTGTGCTCTTAAGAGTCCAACCATGCCCTGCATGGCATGTTCCTGTAGCTGCTGTAAGGAGGCTTCTCCCAGCACTGTATACAGAAGTCAATCATGATGATCTTTGGTACCTTAGCCATGTTTAAAAGCCTAGTTGGACAGAACCAGCAGCCAAAGTTACCACTTTAGTCCTAATCACACCTGGTTAGAAGTTTAAAGCAGTGGTCAGAAAAGGATTACAGATACACAGTAAAGACAGATTCATCCAAAAACAAACCTCTAAGTGGGTCACAATGTTTTCAAAAAATGTACGTAAGTTTGCAGGAGAGAGAAAAAGGATAGAGACAGTCATAGATTAAAAGAATAATCTGAAGATAATAAAATGAGGTAATTGGAAAATGAATAGAGTAATGAAAATTGTAATTACCCACATAAAGATGGAAAACATACAGAGTATGGATTTCGGTATACTATTGTGGGTTTTTTATTTTTTTATTATTATTATTAATGAACTAACTGCTGAGAGACATTTGATTGTGGGGCCTGTTAAGTTAAACCAACATATATAGTTTAAAGATATCTTGACTTTGAAATTTGGGTCTAAGGATATGCTGATTTAGAAAAGAAGTTCTGATTTAGTTTCCAAAGATGAAACGCTGTGGATTCCTTCCAAGATACTATGGTTTGAATAAGGAAAACCTCCTGAGAGGTCTCCTATAGGAGTGATGGCTCAGGTGATGCAACCTCCAGAACAGCTTCAAGGCAACTGGCTGAGATGATGAAGCCTCACAGATGACTACAGCCAAGATTTACCCATAATTCTAAGTTTTCTCAGGCTTCCCATAAGATTACCAGTGTCCAACAATCAGCAGTAAGTAATGTAGAGTAGTATACCGCAATTTCCAAAATATTGTTTATGAATGTTTGTTTTTATTTAAGGGGGCTGATTATAAGTTGTTATTGGTCATATTCAATATCTTTCTAAATATGAAACAGGGATGTAATATAGAAATGACAAAGAAAAAGGTAGATAATTATAATAAAGGGGTTATTTTATTGAATCTACTTTAATCAAATAAACTACTGTTAATCTCAAAATACTTTACATTGGTATGTATTTTGGATTATTGATACAAATTTAAGGTAAATTTTGTTATACTGTATGTATATTTCTACTATTGTTTAAGGTATTGTGTTTATGAAGCTCATTTAGAAATGTAATGTATAATTAAAATATAGATTAATAGTTAGTCATCTATAATAGTCAAACTTATAAGCATGTTAGGTTTTCTAGATATTAAGAGATACATTTCAGATGGATAGGTAATCTTAAAACACTTCAAAGACCTACACAATATGACATTTAAAGTTTTAATAACTTAGACTTTGCTCAACAGTGAAACATTCTGCTCCTGGAAGAACCAGTTTCTTCAAAGAGGATAATAGGCATCAAAAAATAATTATGTAGTTTGCTTTCACTATGGCAAGGGTAGCTATTTTTTTGCAAGAAACTGTTTTTGCCTTTACTGTTTGACAATATATTGTATAAACTGGACATGCAGGACCCAAAGGAAAGCAACTGCTAAATGTTGCCAAAACAAGGTAGGATGGTCCTTCAGGGTTCCTGTTTCACAGAAGCTGCTGCCAGACATCCCACACAACATAGAGTAAAGTGACTGATGAATTTTGCCAATATAGTATTTAAAATTTGCTGATTCAATAAAAAGTCATTCAGATACTCTAGGCCTGTAGACTAAAGATGGATGCCCAATGCTACAAAAGAACTTTGGGTGACTGTTCAGGCAGCCCAATGTCACTTTCATTTCTAGAGTTTTGGAAGTTGTTTGCAATACACTTCCTATTTACTTGGGTAATATATCTTTCTGTGGTCTTTGATGGAACTGAAGAGTAGATAATTATTATTTTCCTTATTTATAGTAAAAGATCAATTAGATATGAAACTTTAGACTCACAAAGATAAGACAGATGATAGTGTATCTTCCTTAAGTTTGTCAAATTCAAATAAACTAAATATTGTAAATATAATTCTTGCTTGTAAATGGTTTTTTATATGTAATTTTATTATGTTAATGTTAGGAATCTTCCTTTTTGATTAGACAGAAAAGGGGAAATGCTGTAATATCTCTTTCTGTACACTGTTAATATATGTTACTCTCATCAGTTGATAAATAAAACTGCTTTGGTCTATTGCAAGGCAGTATAGAGGTAGGCAGGAAATCCAAGCAGAGATATAGGAGAAGTTTAGAGTCTAGGAGATGCCATCCAGCCACTCAAGAGAACAACATGCCAGTGGAAAGGCAATGTCATGGCTACATGGCAATAGTTAGATTTTTAAAAATGGGTTAGTTCAAAAGTTAGAGCTAGAAAGTAAAAAGCTTGAGCCATTGACAAAACATTTATAATTAATATTAAGCCTCTAAGTGGTTATTTTAATAGTGGCTGTGCGACTGGGTGGGATAAACAGCCTCCATTTACACATGATGACATACCTGTTCTTTCAAAAACATTCTATACTACCAGTCTGTTTGTTTGAGGCAAGTTTTTTGATGTAAAATTAATATTTCATTCTTCAGATTGTTTCTTTCATGACAAGTCATTGTCTAGAACTTTCTCAAATGAAATCATAATTTATAATTCTACTTATTAACAAAATGTCATCTCCAAAGAGAATTGTATATTATTCTCAGATTCAGTAAATGACAACCACAGTTTTAACTATTTAGTTGTTAAAAGCATTAAAAATAAACCAAATCTACACATATAATGGGTATAGGTAACCATAGTAGAGATAAAGTCAAGTTCAGAAATTCTAAAAGAACAAGATCTTTCAGAGAACTGCAGACAACATACTAGTTTTAGCAGAAATATTGACATAAAAATCCCCTAGTGAAGAAGAATGATAGCTTCTAGTTCTTGTAAAGATGATATTAACATAACATTCCCATCATCAAATGGAGAATTTAATGAAGGCAACAAAATTGCCCAATTAACCAAATGTATTTGTATCAAACAATAGATATTCCAAATAAATTTCCTGAGAATAATTTTCTCTGTCTAACTCCTTGAGCATTATGCAATTGAAAAGCAACACCTTTGTGCCTCATAATTATGGACACAATTAAAAAAGGATGCCAATAACTGTTTCAATTGTTTTAATACCTCTTTTGATAATGCAATAATTAAGGCATCTTGTTTGATGAAGTGGACATTATTATGTAGTCAAATTCATATTTTATTCCTTTATAGTTTAATGACATTTCCCTTTTGTCTTACTATATTAGTCTCTTCATTTTCCTATAGTTCCATATTTTAGAATTTGTAGGCTGTGTTTGAGAAATAACTCGAGATGAGAATTTTCAACATCTTTATGATAGTGTTTTATCATTATTTAACATATAAATGTATTTATTTATGTGAAAATGGTAATAAGTTAAAACAATTTTTAGTTTTCTTAACAAAAATTGAGAACTAGTTATAGAAGATTATTAACTAAATTGCATAAAATTGACAATTGTTTCTCTAGTAGACAGCCTAAGAGTCATGTTATTTAATGATAGCTGAAGGTGTACTTTATGTGCCTGAATGTTATTTCAGATAAAAATGGTTTCTTTATGCTGAAGAATCTTCCCTATGTCTTAGTAAAAGATAAAATATCTGACTTTCAAAACATTTGTTTTCTACAAATACTCAGGCAGTGATAATTGAGAGCAAAGTTGTGATTGCCTTTGCTCTGAAGAAAATTAGAAATGTGATTGATCCATGGATTCTCTAAGGATCAATATCTACCCATTGTATATTTTTTCTCATTATGCATAGCATGAGTAATGTACATTTGATTTGATAACATCCAATGCAGCTGAGTAAATCACATCATGAAGCAAAAACCCGGTGTGTTAGAGAAGTATACATTTCCCTACATGAAAGAAAATACTGGTAAATATTTATTAAATAATTGAATCCATCATTCAAATAAGTGATAGGGCTAGGAAGGTATCTCAGCCAGTAAAGGACTTGCCTTGTATATAAGTTAGTTTCTGTTGCTGTGATAAAGAAAGCAACACGACTAAAAGTAATTCATAGAAGAGTGTATGCTGGCTTACTGTTTGAGATAAAGAATCCATTTTGACAGAGGAGACATGACAGGAGGCAATTTGATCAGGAAACTAAGAGATCATACCTTCTAAAGTAAGCATGAAACAGAGAGAAAGTAAAAAGTGGAACAAGGATATGAATCTCAAAGCCCACACCTACATGACACATTTCTTCTAGTAAGGCCACACCAAGTCCACAAAGAGCATCACTCACTGAAGAACAATTTTTCAAATGCCCAAGTCAAATTCCTGGGAGACCTTCTTTCTAAAATGACTACATTCCAATCTAAATTAGGAAAACTTCTAAAAGAATGATGGGAGCATAGTGAGGAATCTCTGGACCAAAGCAGGACTGAAACCCAGTAGATCAAATAATAAATCATGTAACTCCATGTCTGGTGCCAAAGCGGATAAATGTCTCAGTCTATTCAGTTTTGTTGCCTGATTCACATGTCTCTCTTGTACTGTTCTACTCTGTATATTCACCTCTTCTTGATAGTTGGCTCACTGGTCTAGTATCTCCAATATCATGGGGCTGTATTCAAACACAGGCTTCACTTTCAAAGCTTTATGAAATGGCTTCGGATGATCTCCTGGCTTCCCATGGCCTTCTTCAACCAGCAACTCCAGGACTCCCACACTTTGATCTCAGCAGCTGTCTGAAGTTATGGAGAAGAATCCACAACCATTCTCACTCTTGAACTTTTCATATTTCCAAAACCAGTTCCATATGGACAAGACCATCACTTTTTGTCTGCCAGCTGGATAGACTCTGGTCCCTTGAATCACATTCACTAACACTTTTGTATGTGAGAGCTTTCTATGATCAAAATACTTCTTCAGACTTTCCCTTTCACCAGTTGGAATCTTAGTGGTGAAGACAGTATCATGTCCTGAGGACACCATATTTACTCCTTCAGTGAAAACAAGACTTTTCTTTAACAGTACTTTTGGTGCTTTGAATAATATGTCCTCCCTAAGTATTGGACATTGGAATACTTGGTCTCCACCTGGTGACTATTTGCAGAAGATTAGGATGTGTGGACTTGCCACGGGAAGTATTCCCTTAGGAGAAGGCTTTAAGGTTTCAAAAAGCTCGTGATATTTTGTGTTAGCTCTCTGTTCCTTCCTCTGGTGGTTCAAATGTGGGCAGTTACCTGTTCTTTCTGTTGCTTTCTACCTAATAGCTTCAATCTGTGATCATGGACTCTAAACTTAAGTTGCATTGGCTATGGTGTTTTATCATAGCAATATAAAGATAATTAAGACAGCCCTAATTTTCTTAACAGTTCCAGCTTTTCTTTTAACACATGTCTTAGTTATCACATTCAGCATTCTAACAGCCCTTTTCTCTCCAAACTGCATATTTTATATTTCTTTGTGATGTTTGTCCTTTTTCAGTGTAGATCTGAGAAATCAGTAAAAACCAAGCCATAGCTATGCTGTACTTAAATTTCATATACCAAGAAAATTAGTCCATTACTTTTAATTTAGCCTCAGTCAAGCTCTTAAGATAAGGCTAGAAGGTAGCAAGATTCTTTGTCAAAATATGACAAGAGAGGCCTCTTGTTATTCCCCTCGGGAACTTCTTGAATTATACCTTCATGGTCTGAGTTGTTCTCAGTATTATTGGGATTATACTAGAATGGCCCTTCAAACTCTGCTTATAGAATCAAACCACTTTAACAGTCTGAAATTCAAAAATCTTCCACATCCATACAAGAAACAACACAGTGAGGTTTTTCCCAGAAAGAACACACTCTCTGGTGCCAGGTTTGAATTAATTACTTTTCTGTTGCTTTGTTAAAATACTAGAAGTAACTTATAGAAGAAAGATATTATTTAGGTATTTTTGTTCCAAAACGAGAGTTCATAATTGTGGGAGAGGAATGAAAGCATCATGAAAGGAATAATACACAAGTGAAAATATTAACACGATTAATCAAAATTACATAATTATTATAACACTAAAATTTCAAAAATATTCAAAGCAACATTGAATTTGTGGTATCAATATGGTTATTGAGTAAAATAAATATGTACATAATAACTAGCTGTGTTTGCTTTTTATTCGAGTTCTGAGTTTCCAATATGTTTTAACAGGAATTCAAATTTAGACACTAAGGTAATCATCAAATTAATAGATTTTAAAAGAAAAATTTAGTATGTAGGTCCCATTTTATTTGTGGTTTTCCAAATGACTGTGGAGGCATGCTCTCATTAATGGGAATACCCATCAAAATTGAAAATGAAGATACGAAGTGCAGGCTATTACTAAATAACTCTTAGCTCCAAAATCAGTCAGCTTGTTTTTCCTATTCAAATCATAACTGTCTCACTATGATTGCTGTATTCTATCTGTGAGCCTTATTAAATCCAAATTTTCCTTTATACTTCTGTGAATACATTAAAATGCCATTCTGCAATTAACAATGGAAGAGAAATAGATCAAATCTTGAAAGTAATCTGTCCATCTATCAGTGTGGTTTAAATGCATTGGTTATTATTACCTCAGAGAATACAATATTAGTCAGTGTCACATTAAGAATAAAAGTCAAAACATTTCCCTATGGAGTATATTTACCAAGAATGAGACTGGTTTTAAATTTTCTACTTCTCTTTCACTGTGTCTTCTTTCATCTCCTGTCATCATCTCTCTGTTGTATGAGTCCAGCTCTGCATTTTCCTTAATGGTTTCTTATGATTCTGTCTTTCCCTGTTTCTCTGTCTGTCTCTAAGTAACAGCTTTGCTCTGTATTTATTGAACAGCACAAAAGACATCAAATGGGGAAAGGACTGATAAATACTATATAGAAATCTTTAGCAGAGTTTTGCAAGAGATTAAGTCATTGACACTAACTGACCCTGATAACAAACAAATGTAATCAATCAATATCTGTATATTGTTTTCAAAATTTGTAGATCACCTTAATCATATTTTCTGTTTTCAGCAAATGAGTTACCTTGTGAATATATATTGCCTTCTGATTCTGGGGCATGGAAGATGAGTATTTTAAGATTAAATCTATGAATTAGGCTCCAGTGTGCTGTGGACTGTCTCCCTGCACTGTGTACAGCGCCAGCAGGATATTTCCTGTGTAGACGGCTCTCCAAACACTTTTCTAGGAGCAGCTTCCTTTGTGACTATGAATAAAGCACAAGAAACAAGAAACAGCCACTGTCTGACTAGCTTGAGCCATGTGCTGCAGAAAAAGTGCTGTGTTTCCTCTTTGATTAACTGGATGGGTCAGTAGTAAAATCCCTACAGCTTCTTCAGCAAACTGACAGCAGAACAACTCTGGAAAGGTGCCTTAGCAGAGACAGGAGTGGAAGAAAGAAAAAGAAGACGCAAAAGAACAAAGAGAAAGAAGAAAAAGAATTTGAACAAGGGCCAGATCATCATTGAAGAGCATTCTGGTTTCGTGTGGTTTGGTCTGAATGTTCCTTTTATGAAAAGTGGGATAGTCCAGACCATTGACTAAAGATGCAAAGAAAAACAGGAGATGATGGAGGCTGACATGACCTAACAGAGAGAAGAGTGGAACAGGAGGAGGAAAATGAAAGTTAAAGGGGAGAATGGATGGAGTGGAAACACATGGGGAGTTTTAAGTATGCCCTCTCAAGACCTGGGACTCAATGGAGAAACTCATGTATAAATGTTTTCTATATGACAGCAAATGAGAGAAGAAAACTCATTCAGTGTCCTGGTTGGTATGGAGAATGGAAATGGGGCTACAGATTTTGTTATAGAAAGGCATTGACCAAGTAGATGCCATCACAAAGGCAAAGAACAGAATGATTCATTATTTGCATTATATAGAATTATGAAGTCCCTACAATATTCCATGATATTTCATTAAGATTTAAAATGACACAGTTCAGAATGAAGAAAGACCCCAGAGGCTATGGTCTCTGCTACCACAGGGCCATCATTACCATATACTACCTCATCGGAATGAAGGGCATGTATGCAGGATCACTGGGTCCATGAACAAAATCAGCCACACCTTAGGCCTCTTTAATAGTCTTGGTAGCTCTTAACCACTGAGCCATCTCTCCAGCCCAATAGAGTGGGAGAAATTTCATCCGATGGATGGAGATAGAGACAGAGACCCACATTCACATCAGAGCAATGGATTGAGCCCCCAAGGTGCTGGTGAAGAGCAGAAGGTGGGAGAAGATGAGTTAGGAAGTTAGGACCGTGAGGGGCTGGTCCACCTACTGAGACAGTGTGCCTGAACTAATGGGAGCACACAAATCCACCTGGACTGGGACTGAATGAGCATATGATCAAACCAGACTCTCTGAATGTGGCGGCGAAAGT
>PVIU01018030.1:0-40532 GCA_004026605.1 Ondatra zibethicus
TGACGGATTGATGGTAGCAGGCCTGACAGGGAGAATCCATGCCCCTGTGGTGATGGTTGAACTTTGCTGACTTAGAGGAGAAGGGTTAGCTTCTTAGCCTCACAAAACACTTAAGGTTATTTTCTCATTTTACCTGAAAATGTTGCATTGTTCCTCAGGCTACTTAGAGTATGATCATCCAGAAATTGCTGTCACTATGAAAACCAAGGAGGAGATTAATGTCATGCTCAATATGGCTAGAGAAATTGTCAAGGTTTTCCGGTCCAAAGGAATTCTACATAAAATGGAAGATACTGAAATTAATAAGGTAAGATGGCATACTTTCAGAGTAATCATTTAGTTTTGTGACCAAGAAACTGAAAAGAATGAGACTGGAGATATTAAAAGCTTTAGACCTTTTATGCTCTGTGAAAGTGAAGTTTGTACGAACTCAGACTACAGTGTTGGAGCTTCACAAGATTAAGTGTACTCCTTATGATAGTCACAAAAAGTTCCCAATGAAAAAAGTTCCCAAAGGAAAAAGAACCTAAGTGCTTCGCTATAAAAATCATAGTAAACAGAGCAAAAATAACAATAATTACTGTAAACTGTAAGTGTTTAGGAAAGACAAATAGAAAAAAATGTCAAAATGAGAAAAACAAATCTTTTGGGGAGTTGGGGGCAAGGAAGTGGGGTGTAGATATAAAACCTTAAAGAAAAAATTAAAGAAATTACCTTAACTTTAGATTAAGCTCTCCGAAAAAAAGAAAAAGATGAGCAGAATGGTTAAAACAACAATACCAAGCAACATGCTATTTATGGAAAATAGGGAAGTTGGACCTTTACCTAAAACCATGCAGAGAAAATTACTCAAAATGCATCCACAGCCTAGAAATAAAACTTAAAACTGTAAAACTGAAAGAAGAAAACATAGAGCTAAAATTCCATTACCAACTAGGCTGATTTCTTGGAATTAATGCCAAGAACACATGCAAAAATAGACCAAAAAAGAAAAAAAAAGAAAAAAGAAAAGAAACAGCATTTTTTAAATGTGCATCATATTATTACATACTAAAATTTGTGACCCGTAGAGTGAGGGTATATTTTCAATATATACATTTAAGATATTGATATGTAGATAATTTTCCTAAAACTAATAGGAAAAACAGCAAAAATTTAAAACAGATCTGAAAAGACATCCAAATGACCCAATAAGCACCTAGAAATTTGTCTAATATCAGTGATCCCCAGGGATATGAAAGTCAAAATAAATGAGACAACAAGTAGAAATGAAATCACATTTTTCATTCAGAAGAATGCACACACCAACACAGGAAAACAGAAATACCCCATGTTGGTAAGCAAGTAGAGGAAACGGAATCCCTGTGTGTCACTGGTGAGACTATAGACAGGCACGGCCTCTCTGGGGATAGTATTGAATTCTCACAGCACTGCCAGTTTGACTCGCAGTTTTCCTGGACATACACTCAAAGGTAGGGAAATAGAATCTGTAAGAGAGATTTCTACATTTGAATTCATAGAAACAATATGCACAGTATCTGCCAGATAGAGATGAACAATTATGCAATATGTGCCCTGTGTATAGAACTGAATATACTCAGTCTTCATAATGAAATAAAAGCTGGCCATGGGTAGATGAACATTGAAGATAGCTAAATGACCCAGTCACAAACACTGCAATTCACATAAAACATTACAAAATGTAGAGTTCTGGAGGGGAATGGTGATGACTGCACAATATGGATATAGTTAGTACTACCACAGAGTGCTTAAAAGTACCTAACTTAGTGAACATACACTTTATATATTTTAGCTTGGAAAAAGAGAACAGTGAGGATCTGTCTATTACACTAAATGTTTAGATGTGCTATAGTAATAAAATAATGGGAAATTACAGTAAAAGGGAAAAATGAATGAATAGATCATATTGTCGGTTCAGTAGCAAACCGACAAACCTGAATGTACACAGTATTCTAATGTTAAACTGATATTGAAAATTTGGTAGAAATGACAGATTACTCAACAAATGATTCAAAATCTATGTGAAAATAACTATTAAACTATAAGGCCACTGATTTATGATTCCCCTCTGTATGCTGTGAATATGTTTTACTATCATTGGTTAATAAAAGAAGCTGCTTCAACCTATAGCAGGGCAGAATATAGTCAGGTTGGAAGAGATATATAGAGAAAGTAGGCAGAGTCAGAGAGACACAGTGTAGCTGCAAAAGGAGAAAGATGCTCACAGGAGCCTGCCAGAACCATGATGGTAGGCCACTACCTCATGGTAATGCAAGGATTAATAGAGATGGGTTAATTTAAGATATAAGAGCTAGCTAGCAATACACCTAAGTGATTGGCCAGGCAGTATGTTAATTAATAGCTTCTGTGTGATTATCTCGGGTATGGGCAACTAGGAATGAATGAACAGCCTCTGCCTACAAACCACTATAATGCTACATATTGATTTTTTTTATTCTTTGTGTGGAAAAACCTTGCTAAACCACTTATTGTAAAGCCTGTATCTTCTAAATAAAATGTTAAGTAGATAACATCACATAAAATGTAAAATTTTGAACATTGAAATGTACTACTCACCTGGGTAAAGACAATGAGGGAAAGCTGGCCCAGTGACTAACCCAGCTACCAACCAAGCCCACAACCAGGGAGGGCTGAGTTAGCCCTCCTCAACACCCACCTCATCTATGAACCATTGGAACTTCTGAAGGGGTCAAACCTATAGATCCAAACAGCAGGAAATCCATGACAGAGGGCAACAACAGGATAGCCAAGAGGAGCCCCAGTGAGGGACCATTATCAGTAGTGCAGCAGAAGCAAGAGACTTTAAACAAGACCAAAGATTCATGGCACTGAACACTTACAAGTAAAGATGAATGGACTAAAGGGTAAATAAACTGTGTAAGACAATGGGCCACACTACAGCTTCCATGATGAGAGTCTTCTCTTTTGTTGTTGTTGTTTGGTTGGTTTTGATTTAGAGGTTTTGATTTTCTTTTAAATTTTGTTTTGTCTTGGGAGGAAGGTTCCATGGGCAGAGGGCAGATTTGAGGGGATGGGGAGATAAGTGGGACTGAGATATATGTGGGAAATCCACAAAGAAACAATAAAAGCTAAATGTACTGAAAGTGAGGTAGCAGACAGAGCACAGTGCAGAAGACAACATTTGTAGTCAACATTACCAAGTAATGATAGAAAGAATCCCATAATGTGTTAGTGCCACATCCAAGGAAATAAGAGTCATTGAATAGCTTAGAGGGAAACCAAATTTGAATTCTCCACTTCTTTCCATGTCCTCCATCTGTCTATCTTGTTCTTAATATGTATTGAACTGCACAAAAAAAAAACAGCATGAAAAAGGAATGAGGAATCTCTTAATCATTTTTTTGTCAGAGTTTGCAAGGGAAAAATTTACCTTATGACTCCTAATGACAAGAATAGCATTTAAAAGCCACAAACAGATGTTATCAAGCTATAGCCAAGGGTTGCTTACAACATTTACAGTGGATGCTTTGTTTACTTTAAGGTTACTTTCAACTTATTGACTGATTTCAGCAAATGGTTTCCATGGCATACATTATTTTGGAGCAGGGTCATGAAAGACCTAATTTAAGGATAAAGCTTATGTTTGGCTTAGATTATAAACCTTATTACATGTGAAATTCAAGGCAAGTAAAGGTGATTAAGTTGTTTCTTAAAGGAAGATTAAACTTATACCAACTGAGTACTCAGGACAGATTGAGTACATGGTTTAAATGGTCTCAAGGCATTATTAACTTGGATGCAAGATGCAGCCAGAGGTCAGCTTCTGAAGGTGAGAGGTGTTTTCAGAAAAAGCTATTCCCATACAGTGTTCCCATAAATGATGAGAGAGGGCAGAAACTCCTACAGAAAGCCTGAATAGGAACTGAAACAGGTACAGATATGAAAAGAATATTTGTAAATGGCTATTTTTAAGAGATACTAAAACATCTCTAATAACAAAAAATACATATTATCATTGTATTCTTTAAGAAATAGAAATTGGAGCCAGAGCAGACCTGAGGGGGCAAACTCCACGGGAGTAGGAGCAGATCCAGACCAGGGACATTTGTGGAGGCAGGACTGAGCCAGTGACCTGGGCCAGAGCAGGCCTGGGGTGGCAAACTCCATAAGAGCAGGACTGAGCCAGTAACCTAGGCCAGAACAGACCTGAGGCAATGAACTCCAAAGTAGCAGGAACAGGGGAGCAACTGCTGAGGGAATAGGCCGGAGCCAGAGACCTCTGTGGGTCCAGGCATGAGTCTGGGACCTCCGAGGGAGTAGGCAGGATTCAGAGACCTCTGTGGTTCTGAGTGCATCCAAATCTGGGACCTCCAAGGGAGTAGATCAGAGCCAGAGACTTTTGCAGGACCAAGCCCAAGCCAGGGACCTCTGCAGGAGTGGATCCAGACCAAGGACATTTGCAGAAACAGGTCTGAGCTGGCAACCTAGGCCAGAGCAGGCCTGAGACAATGAACTCCATGAGAATAGAGCAAACCCCGAGAATGCTGAGTGACCTCCAGGAACACGGAGTGACCAATGGGTGACTGGAACTGTAGCACTGATTGTACCACAAGAAACAAGAGGAGCCTTGGATCCACTGGCACCTGGGAGATTAATCACTAGAGTCACAGATAGCACAAACTATACTAATTAGAGGAAAAGATATGTAGACAAGTTAAAAACACACATAACACCATAAAGAGCAACACAACACCAATAAAATCTAGAGACCCAACAACAGCAAGACCTCAACAACCAAATATACATAAAGCAGAAGAAAATTACCTAAAAAATAACTGAAGGAGAATGTTTGAGGCCTTAAAGAAGAAATGAGAAATTCACTCAAAGAAATGGAGGAAAAGACAGACAAAAAAATTAGAAGACATCAATAAACCTTTTAAAGAAAACCAAGGAAAAGCAATCAAACATGTGAAAGAAACTATTCAAGACTTGAAAACTGAAATAGAGACAATAAAGAAAACATAACTGAGGGAATTATAGAAACAGGAATCATGAGAAAACAATCAGGAACCATAAATGCAAACATAAACAGCCGAATAAAAGAGATGGAAGAGAGAATTTCAAGTGCTGAAGATAAAATAGAGGAAATAGACTCATCAGTCAAAGAAAACATTAACTCTAACAAAAGCTTAACACAAAATATCCAAGAAATATGGGACACTATAAGAGACCAAACCTAAAATAATAGGTATAAAAGAAGAAGAAGTTCAACTCAAAAGCACAGAAAATATATTTAACAAAATCATAGAAGAAAACTTTCCTAACCCAAGGAAAGATATGCCTATGAAGCTACAAGAAGCATACAGAACACCAGATAGACTGGATCCAAAAGAAAGTCCCCTCACCACATAATAATCAAAACATTAAATATACAGAAAAAAGAAAGAATATTAAGATCTGTAAAGGAAAAAGGTCAAGTAACATATTAAGGCAGACCTATCAGAATTACACCTGACTTCTCAATGGAGACAATGAAAGCCAGAAGGTCATGGTCAAGTATTATACAGACATTAAGAGACCACAGATACCAGCCCAGACTACTATATCCAGTAAAACTTTCAATCACCATAGAAGGACAAAACAAGATATTCCATGACAAAACCAGATTTAACCAATACCTAGCCACAAAACCAACCCTACACAAAGTACTAGAAGGAAAACTCCAACCCAAGGAAGTTGGCTACATCAACAAAAACACAGACAATTGGTGATCTCACAGCAGCAAATCCCAAAGGAGGGAAAACATATACAAATTAACATCACTAACAACAAAAACTAAATTAACAGAAGGTAGCAATCACTGGTCATTAATATCCCTTAATATAAATGGACTCAACTCACCTATAAAAAGACACAGGCTAACAAATTGGATAAGAAAATAGAATCCATCCTTCTGCTGCATACAAGAAACACACCTCAACGTCAATGACAGACATCACCTCAGAGTAAAGAATTTGGAAAAAAATTTCCAATCAAATGGACCTAAGAAACAAGTGGGTGTAGCTACCCTAATATCTAACAGAATAGACTTCAAACTAAAATTAATCAAAAGAGGCAAAGAAAGACATTTTATATTAGTCATAGGAAAAATCCATCAAGAGGAAATCAGAATACTGAACATCTATACCCCAAATACAAGGGTACCCTCATATGTAAAAGAAATACTTATAAAGCTTAAATCATGCATTAAACCCCAAAACTAATAGTGGGAGACTTCAACACTCCCCTCTCACCACTGGACAGGTCAGTCAGACAAAAAATGAACAGAGAAATAAGGGAATTAACAGATGTTATGACTCAAATGCACTTAACAGACATCTATAGAATATTCTATCCAAACAAAACAGCATATATCTTCTTCTCACGACTCCATGGAACTTTCTCAAAAATTAACCACAAAACAAACCTCAACAGATACAAAAAAGATGGAATAACCCCATGTATCTTATCGGATCACAATGACTTCAAACTAGAATTCAATAGCAACACTAATTCCAGAAAGCACACAAACACATGGAAATTAAATTAAACAATGCTCTCCTGAATCATCAATGGGTCAAGGAAGAAATAAAAGGAGAAATTAAAGACTTCCTAAAATTCAATGAAAATGACCACACAACATACCCAATTTATGAGACACAATGAAAGCAGTGTTAAGAGGAAAGTTCATAGCACTAAATGCCTATATAAAGAAGCATGGAAAATCCCACACTAGTAAATTAACGAAACATTTGAAAACTTTAGAACAAAAAGAAGCGCACACACCTAAGAGAACTAGACAGCAAGAAAGAATCAAATTGAGAGCTGAAATCAACAAAATAGAAACAAAGAAAACAATACAAAGAATCAATGAGACAAAGAGTTGGTTCTTTGAGAAAATCAACAAAACAGACAAACCTTTATCCAAACTAACCAAAAGGCAGAGAGAGATTATCCAAATTAACAAAATCAGAAATTAAAAGGGGACATAACAATAGACATGGAAGAAATACAGAGGATCATCAGGTCATATTTTGAAAACCTGTTCTCCACAAAATTGGAAAACTTAAAGGAAATGGACAACTTTCTGGATAATTACCACTTACCAAAATTAAATCAAGAACAGATAAGCAAATCAAATAGACCTATAACTACTAAAGAAATAGAAACAGTCATCAAAAGTCTCCCAACCAAAAACATCCCAGGACCAGATGGTTTCAGTTCATAATTCTACAAGATTTTCAAAGAAGAACTAATACATATACTCCTCAAATTGTTCCACACATTAGAAACAGAAGGAACAGTGCCAAACCCTTTTTATGAGGCTATAATTACCATGACACCCAAACCACATAAAGACATTATTAAGAAAGAGAATTACAGATCAATCTCACTCATGAACATTGATGCAAAAATACTAAATAAAATACTGGCAAATCGAATCCAAGAACACATCAGAAACATCATCCACCATTATCAACTCAGCTTTATACCAGAGATGCAGGGATGGTTCAACATACAAAAATCTGTCAATGTATTCCACCATATAAACAAACTGAAAAATGAAAACCACATGATCATCTCAGATGCTGAAAAGGCTTTCAACAAAATACAACATCCCTTTATGATAAAAATCTTGGAGAGAGCAGGAATACAAGGAACATACACAAACATAATTAAGGCAATATACAGCAAGACAACAGCCAACATCAAACTAAATGGAGAGAAACTTAGAACGATCTCACTGAAATCAGGAACAAGACAAGGTTGTCCACTCTTTCCATATCTATTCAATATACTTCTTGAGGTCCTAGCTAGAGCAATAACAGAACAAAAGGAGAACAAGGGGATACAAATCAGAAAAGAAGAAGTTAAACTTTCACTATTTGCTGATGATATGATAGTTTACATAAGTGACCCCAAAAAATCTTCCAAGAAACTTCTACAATTCATAAACACTTTCAGTAATGTAGCAGGATACAAGATTAACTCAAAAACAAATCAGTAGCCCTCCTTACACAGATAATAAATGGGCTGAGAAAGAAATCAGAGAAACATCACCCTTCACAAATAGCTTAAAATATCTTGGAGTAACTCTAACTAAACAAGTGGAAGATTTGTATGACAAGAACTTTAAATCTTTGAAGAAAGAAATCAAAGAAGACACCAAAAAGTGGAAAGATCTCCCATGCTCTTAGGTAGGTAGAATTAACATAGTAAAACTGGCAATCTTACCAAAAGCAATCTATAGTAATGCCCATCAAATTCTTCAAGTGAAGAATATATATTATGACTATAACACAGATTTCTCTACTATTGACTGACACCTGAGTTGCTTCAGTCTGAGCTTGTATGCATCATGTTGCAATCACAAGTAAACTTCAGAAATACAAATGTGTAGTGACTAAACCAGATGCAAACAGAAATTAACCCAGTGTTGAGTACATATTATTGGCACTATTGGCATGTACAGTCCCAGGGGATGAAAGTCCATCATAGCGGAGAAGCATGGTCATAGTTGTAGGGATGGTAGCAGGAAGAAGGAGCTAGGAGATGACTTCCTAAACCTCAAACGTAAAGCAGAGAGAGGGAATTTATGCAGGAGAAGACTAGACACTCCCAAAGCCCAGCACTAGAGGCACACCTCTTCCAGCAGGGCCACACCTTTTACACCCTCCCCAAATAGGTTCCCAATGGGGGATAAAGTGCTCAAAGACATAAGCCTGTAAGGGACAACCAAGTGTTCATATATGTGGCCCTACAGAGGACACTTCTCATTCAAAGCACCACAATCCAGGATGGGAGAGCCTTGCATCCTGTGTCTTGGGTCTGCAGTGTCCTCAAGAGCAGACAACTGACAAACACAATACAGTAAAAAACAAACAAAACCAAAAAAAACTGTTGTTCTCCCTCCCCCTCCTCTTCCTCCTCCTCTTCCTCACCCTCATTCTGTATGCATGAGTTTGGCTCACCTTGTTTCCTATTTTGTGCTTCTAGTTAATCATGGCCAAAAAGATTGAGGTGCTTGATATGCAGTCTGTCGTCCAGCCTCTCAACATTGAAGAATCCCCATACTATATCCCCTGGCTGAGTAAAGATGCTGAATCCATAAGGTTTATTCAGGTAAAAATTTCACTTCCTAATAATACCTTTAATGTTTTGGCAAGTAATCGTTAAAACAAGAAAGTATTTAATTGTGATGCCCACAAGTTAAAACTGTATGATTTCCCCCTTGCTATCTACAGGATACAGTCAGCATTTCTTTGAATACAACCCAAAGTCCTAGCACAAGCTCCCTTCCAGCTGCCTCTCCACATCAGCTTCTGCCTCCCCCATGTCACGCACCCTTTATTCTGCTTATGCTGAACTACCGCTGGTGCCAGTAAACTACACTGCTTTCTAATTCTGTTAATATGCACATCCTGTGTGACTTCCTGGAAATGTCCGCTGATCCTAGACCTTTTTCAATCTTTCTCTACTTGTTGTACTTCTGCAAACTGCCAGAAGTAGTCAGAGAAGTAGGCCCGTAGGCTAATTTCTCACCAGAATACCAACCATCATGCTGTCTTTAGTCTGAAGTAAGGAAATGTGCTACCATTGTTTCTAGTATTTCTGCTGTACTATTAGTACATTACAAAACAAGTAATTTTACATCTCTGCCCCCACTATTTAGCTCGTTCATCATTTATCTTTCCTTTTCTTTCCCTTTGGTTGTTAATTCTGAGAAAGAATATTGCTATGTAACCCAAGCTGGCTTCAAAGACTCACTCACCAGATGTCAGCTTCCCAGATGTCAAGACTGCAAACATGAACCACAATGTCTGGCTTCATACATCTTTTGAATGCCCACTCCATGATTCCGCATAATACATAGAACACACTCATTGAGTGTTTGTGGAGTGAATAAATCAATAGGCCTGACTTGTTTTCATAGTATTCTTTTCAGTGCTTGTTCAGTACAGGAAGCCCAGTTATACTTCTTCCTCTTCGGTATTGAGACTGGATAGTTAAATGCTTAGCATCTTAGAGTGACCAAGACGTGAACATGACACTATTTCTGTCTACCTGCAGCTTTTCCCCTAGATGAAACATTTTCAATCTCTCACTCCATTCTTATTCCTAGATTATTTTTCTTCATGAAATGAGCATTTCATACTAAATTTATAATATTCATGACCCTCTACATTTCTCTGTGTACCATTCATAATGCCTGTTTTCTCTTACAAATTTGCAACCAACACAGCTTCTTAGATCTTAATGAATATTTACCATAAGTGTATAAAAGTTCTATCAAAGTATAAACCAACATCCTGAATCGCTTTTTTATTTTTTTTTTTTAGGAAAAAGCAAAAGTTGTAACGTTTGATTGTGGAAATAACATATTTGAAGAAGGTGATGAGCCGGAAGGAATCTATGTAATTATTTCAGGCATGGTCAAGGTAAAGCAGAAATGTTTATGAATGTAATTGAGAACATTCAAATTGCTTACTTTTTAAGAAAAAAAAAGAACTTTGCAAAATGAAGAATTATTGATTTTCTATACTATAACTGGGATCCTTCCTTAGGGCAGCAGTTAGCATGCAAATGATAATTTCCAGGACAGACACAATAGCCAGCAACCTGCCACTTTTCAAGCCACATTGTCTCAATATGTAAGAGGAAACCACACCAAGGTCCACCTCTGAAGATGTTCACTTGCCAATCATGGCTCATCTTGTGTTTATATGAATGGGAGAGTCATCCGTTTAAGATTTATACAAATTGGCCTGCAGAGGGAAGTCAGAAATATTCACCTTGCTTCAGAAAACTCTCTGGGAAGTCACTGCTTGTCTTATTGTTTTTATCATTATGAAGAGACACCGGGACCACAGCCACTCTTACAAAGGAAAGCATTTAACTGAGTTGGCAGACTGACAGTTCAGAGGTTCAGTCCATTATCGTCACAGTGGGGAGCATGGTAGCATGCAGGCAGACATGGTGCTGGAGGAATAACTAAGAGTCCTACATCATGTAGGAAGTGAATTGAGTCATTTGTGGTATCCCCGAGCACAGGAAACCTCAAAGCCTGCCCCACAGTGACACACTTTCTCAACACGGCCCAAGCCACACCTCCTAAGAGTGCCACTCTCTGTGAGACTATGGGGACCAATTACATTCAAATTACCACAGTGCTTAATTTAATAACTTGACTTTAAAAGGGAGAACCATTTCTAGAACCCTGTGGTGACAATGTAATGGTTAAAACTGAAGTGTCGAGTTTGGGTGTCATAAATTAACCAGCCTCCCTGTTTTTCTCTTGGTTTTCTTAACAGCTTAGAAGGTCAAAGCCGCAGCTGGAAATAGAGCGGGAACCCTCGGAGTCAGACATTAAAACTTACCCACAGCATCACACAGAGTATTTACTCAGCGGGGAGATAATAGGGGAGCTGAACTGCCTGACTAGAGAACGGATGCAGTACTCTGCCACCTGCAAGACTGTCGTGGAGGTTGGGACACCGCACTTCTGTCTTGCTATTATAGCTCATTTCCTGCCTGGTATCAAATCTAGGATACTCTTAGTGCTTAGGGGCCAGTGTCAACGTGTATCTTTAAGTATAGAAAAGGTAAAGGAGAATGCATTGTTTACAGATATATATACACACTTTACATAATGCCCTAGCAAAATGGCTTCAAACGTGAGCCTACCACAGTGAAAGAAGAATTTAACTGGGAAATCTGAGTCAGATGAGCTGTTTCATGGTAAAATCGGGTAGAATATGTTAACTATTAATAGCACATATGGACTGGCTAGAAGTTTGCTAACATGTATAGAGTTCAGGACTAGGCAAATTCCTACTTGAATGAAGGCTTTAATCTAGCTGTGTGAAGTTTAATTTATGAGTTCACCACAATAAAATAATTTTCATTAGAAGGACAAGGAAAAGAAAAGAATGGGCCATAAATTATAGGATAAAGAAGTGGGGAAAGACACTAGCGTGTGTTGGTAGGAAAGCTGATCAGGCGGATGAAAAGCCCTCCTCCACCCCGACATGACGGAGGACAAAGTCTCCAGGTTGCCAGACCTTCCACTGCCACAGAAAGAACAATGACTTTCAACCAGAAAAGCACAGGGAAGAAACAAAGCCAGAGGTTCTTTAAACCCACAGGCCAAACCATTTTCTAGGAATACTTTTTCCAGGGCACACAAGGAGACAAGTCAGCGAAGCCAAGAGCAAATCGTTTGATTTATCTAGAACGTGGAGGGTTTGAAGGACAAGTGTCCTAACTTTTCTAGCAAGTTAGTGACATTAGCAAGTCAGTGGCATTAAGTGGAAATGGGGTGAAGGCAAGGGAATATTAGTGAAAATGGACACAAGAGGTGTAACACCCGTGTGCAATTGCTCTCATTGAAATAAACCAAGTATAAAGAGATGTAATGGAGACAACTTGGGAAATTTTAATATGAACAAAATATTGGATACTTTTTATAATGAGTTTTAGGTGAAGAGAGAATTTTTAAAGGGTTCGAGTGGCTTCAGGAGCCTTAAAATCTCATTTGAAAAGTGAAGATGTTTAACTAATAGAGAGAGCATTCCCCATACATTTTAGGTACAGAGTAGGGAAGATGGGGAAGGATGTGGTAAAAAGAAGCATAATTTTAGCAGGAGTCTGTGTTTCCTGCAAAAAAGGATACTTTTATAAGTGAAAATGAGGCTGCAAGTGCACGGTGAGAGGATGGGGAGATTTGTTATCTCTGGATCGACACTCGAGAGCCAATGTTCTCTTTGTGCTTTAGCTTAGGTATATGTAGAGCATGGAGGAACAAACGTGGTGTTGATGGGTATTTCAAACAAGTTGTATAAAGTTTGGCATCTGAAAGAGTTACAGAAAGTCTAGCTGTCAGTCACAGGAGATTTAAATGTGAGCGCATATCTCTGCGTTCACACACACACACAAATTACCATTATCACTCGGAGGCCTGTGATTCAGGTATGGATTTTACATGGCTACCTAGTTTCTCACAGCCCTTTAGACCTATTTACTTGGGTTTTTTGGTTTGCTTGTTTTAGTAGGATAATCACATCTGTTCCATTTTTAAAACATCTTTAAGTAATAACATAGTAGAATACATACATGTGACATTCTGGGTAACTAGGATTTGGATAAAAAACACGAGCAAACCATAATGAAGCCACTGTATACATAGCACACCCACCACAACCAAGCACAAAACCTCACAAAATACATGGGGCTATGTCTTTCATCATGATAAACAATCAGGGATGAAGATAAGTCTGGAAGTCCTGGGAAGAGAAGTTACATTTTTAATGAAAAAAGCTCTTATTTTTAACTGTCAATTTGACCAGTCTAGAATCACCTGGGAGGATTCTTAATGAGAAATTATCTAGAGCAAGCTGACATGTGAGTGTGTGTGTAGGGACCGTATGGATTTTTAATCAATGGAGAAGGCCTGACCTATTGCCAGAGGCCCTGTTCTTCAGGCCACAAACATCAAAAGGGAAGACAGAGCTGGCTGAGAGCAGGCAAAGACAGACACGTTCATCTCTCCACGCTTGCCCGTGGATGTGAGGGGAGCAGCTGCTTGCCTGCCTGGCTTATCCAGACTGTAGCTTGCAGTGGGAATCCAAATAAATCTCCACTCTAGATACTAGATACTTTCTAGATACTAAATACTTTCTGACAGAGTGTTTTATCACAGCAACACAAGAGGAGCTAAGACAGCCCTTCACCTCACCCGTGCGTGTGACACTATTCCCCTAAGACAGCCCTTCACCTCACCCGTCTCTCTCCTCCCTCAACTGGTCTCCAGTCACAGTACAGCAAGACAGTGGTTTTGATGAACTGTGCAGTTGTAGTCAATTAAATGGCTGATTGTAGCCCAGCATCCAACCTATGTCCCACTAGCAGAATCCCGTGGAGGGTCTCTACATGTCCTCAGCTGAAAGATGTATTGCATGTCCAACAGGCTGAGGCAAAAACACACTTCATAGATTATTGAGAATGACTGAGAGATATTAGTCATAAAGAAGTGCCACCAGGTGCAGTGGCATGCACCTGGAATCCCAGAAAATGATAAGATTATCATCCCAAATTCAAGGTTAGCCTGCTCTACATAACAAGTTCTAGGCCAGCCAGAGCTATGAAACAAGACCTTGTTTCAAAAAATAAAAAGCAATAGAAGAAATACCACCACAGATTAAGAACATTTAAGGTTCAGTTGTCAGAAAGTAGAAACTGTTTTAAACCAGCAGCATCCAGCTGAAGAAGTGGAAATAACAGACCATGGAAGTAGGGACCGCATATCAAGTGGCCTTATCAGGACCTGCCCCATCGACGCAGAGATGAGCCCCGTCTTCTTTAGATCTACCGTGTCAGTGCTGAGAATGGGCACTGATGGCATTCACGGCAGAGACAGTTTTGAAGTTAACTTGCCTCCATCTTGCACTGTTTCAGAACATGCCTAAGGCTTTCGACTAATTATCTCAAATATAACAGCCAGCCTGCAGTGACTCTCAGTGACCAAATGATAAATGAATCCACAGCAATTTTCTCTGCAGGTTGCACCCTGATTTTCACAGGTGTGCCATGGCATGTGTGTGGATTAATTAATTCATGGAATAAATGTTAATTAATCAAAGTAATAAAGATTTTTAATAGATGAGATTCCGTTTTTGCAGCAGCATGAATGATCCTGAAGGAGAATGTGCAAATGTTACAAACTGGGAACAGAAAGAAAATACTGCATTTTTTTAACTTCCAGGTAGAATGTAAAGCAGCAGACTTGTCTCGGAGAGCACAGAGGGGTGGTAACCAGAAGTGTATGGAAGGGGATGGGTAGGCGGTGGTCAACAGTACACTTCAGTTTACCAGAAGAGTATATTTTAGTGTTTAGCACTGCATGGTGAACACAGTAATAACAATGTATATGTCAAAATGATTAAAAGAATAGATTTATAATGTCCTTAACACAAAAACATTGTCAGCTGATAAAGTGAAGATACATTAATTAGCTTGATGTGTGTCTCATTAGCATACATAGCTATTATTTGCCAATGAAAAGGATAAAATTAAATACGTAAGGTGGTGGCTGGTGTTTAGCTTGATACAATTTCATACCATGAAAATGTCAGACTATACCCAGATAGACATACAGTTTACAAAAACAAATGAAAGAGTCCTTGTTGGTTCATGAGACTTAATAGAATTGTGGCTGTGGCAAGATTACAAGTATGCGCTGATGAATGTATTTTGTGTGACTGCAACAGCATCTTGATTCTTAGCTTGAACACCACTGTACGGGGATGCAGATATTTCTTCAGCCATGGGCATGCACAAACTGTTCACTTTCTATCTTCCTTTCTGCAGACGTATTTCATTCCCATCAGCCACTTGTATGAAGGCTTTGAAAAAAAATTTCCTAACCTGAAACATAAAATGTGGTTAAAAATCGGGCTTGCCATTACTGCCCAAAAGATCCGGGAACACTTACCTTTTGAGGTAAGAGAGTCTTTCTGAAGTCTTCCTACCCACCCCCATCCCCAAGCAAACAGGCACAGAGATGGTGGCAGAAACTGTGAGCAAGTAACAGACATGAAGCTCTGCTTCTCCTTCAGGACTGGAACTACAAGATGCAGTTGAAACTCTGCAACGTCTTCGTCCGGGACATCCCCAAGACCACAAAAACCGACATCTACGATGAGACTGTAACCCACGTTGTCCTAATCCACGGATCTGCAGAAGACTGCCAGTTGCGAAAAATTTACAAGGCACCTTTCCTAATTCCTGTGACATGCCACCAGGTACAGAAGGAGGTCGCTCTCCCGACAATGACTTAAAATAAGGAAAACTGTCGTGACAGCCAGGCTTCCCACCTTCCCATCTGTTCCTTCCCTCCATCCCACAATCACATACCCACCCGTGTGCACTCACACGCACAGTTTTCATTGACTGCATTTGCATTCAGTGCCCTAGACGCGAGCTTTGTCCATCCATTGTCAAAGCCAACGAAACACACCAAGGTGCAGAATTTCAGCCACAGTTACATTTTAGTGCCGTGAGACCCACTAGTTTCATTCATACGGTTCAGAAGGACTGTACCAGCAGTACTCTGGAAGGTTCTAACAAGCCCCACTAACCGGAGTGGCAGATGGTTTCCTATGGCTCAGAAAATGAATACAAAAGCGAGCACTTCCCATTTAAACTGTTAGGAGTTCAAAAGGACAACCTGAACCATACGTGAAGTCAGAGAGAAGTTTTGTGAGTGTGCGAGTGTGGGTGTGCATTCATACATGGCAGACAGAGAGTACAAGAGGCACACACTGGGAGGAACTGGGGACATGTGAAAGAGAACTACAGGAAGTGAATTAGAAAGAGAGACACAGAAATCAGTTCTGTTAGCCACGGGTGCATTCAGATTCAATTCAGGCAGCTGCAATACAACAGGAACAGCGCTAGAATAGCACAGTGAGCAAGACCAATGAGACTGCCCACAAGATGTCAGTCCTGTGAAAATCAGCAGGTACATATGTGTAGTCACAGTGCACAGCTGGCATGGAACAGGTATATATGTGTAGTCACAGTGCACAGTTGGGACAGACATACTTCCAGGATAGACTTGGGACCAAGGGATGAAAAGCAAGCTTTTTACTACGCTTTAGTCATCAGAGAAATGTGCAACCACTGTCAGATGTGGTTGCAGGGGCGGGGGGTGGGGGAGCCAGGGAGAGAACCACACAAGAACTGATTCAAATGATTTCATTAGCTTCCTTGATTGACAAGAACTGAATACCCCCAACAAAGATCTGCTAGGCTGTATCTTCAGGCCGTTGTTGAAGGTCAGGTCAGATGAACTTGTCACCTTAGAGAGAGCACACTGTTACGCGGAATTCCTTAACAGGAATCCTGGCCATGCGTGTGATATTATTATCACTAATTCTGAGAAGGCTTGTTTTATTTTGGATGAGTTTCTTCCAAATGGAAAGCTGATAGACGCAAAAATACTCTGAGCTTGGTGATCTTAGCTGAACATTGTGGGACCAGAACCTTTGTGATTGTATTTTTTCTTGTTGGTTCCCTAACTCCTGTTTCCTTTCTGTTCACTGTGACCCTGATACAGCTAATTCCTTTCACCTACTGAGTCAATTCCTTCTTGTCAAAATACAGCCTGTGACTATTTCTGCCACCCCGCTGGAAATCCTGGATCCTCATGTGGCGGCCCCCTTAGGACTGACAGCTTTAACCCAGAGACTTGCAGGTCTATGCCATGACCAGGGTTTATAGCTCCAACCATTCAAAGCTGGGGTGTTACTCTGGTGAGATCTGCATGTTGGGACCCTTAGCTCCATAATCCTTGGCCTCCTAGCAACCAGTCTCCTAGCAACCACTGCCCATCCTTCCAGTTTCTGCCTTTGGCTCTTCACAGCATTTTCATTGTCAGTCACCTTCTTAACTTCGTATGGTTTCTGCCTTGGATATTCTCTGCAACGCTTCAGTGGCTTCGTGGCTGCTGCCCCTGCTCCCGGGGTCTTGCTCTATTCTTTTCTCCACTATCTCTGCTGACTGTACCTGCAGTAAGACCACAAGTAGGAGAGCATGTTTGGATCCGGTGCTCCACTGTTGAGGGAGACTGAGCAAAAGCTTGTTTATATACATATACATACATTATATGTATATGTATTCTATGTATATATTATATACATAGAAGGGGGTTAGGGCACCCTGGTAATATGCTAATCACAGGCCTGTGCTTGCACATCTTCCATTTCCACCAATCACAGCCCTTTCGTACGCACCAATCACGTCCTTTATGACCAGTCATAGCTTTGGCACTGGGGAGGGCTGCATCTCTTGCCCCCTGTGAGAATGGCTGCAGGCTGAACATGGTCTCCTCCAGTTGACAAAGGCGTGTTTTTCCTGGAGAGGGATGTTGTAAAGCTGATGCAAGTTGCCTGGAGAGGTGGTTGAGTAGAGCAAGACCTCCTTAAGCAGGAGCTGAAGCTCGAACAGCACTTGTGGATGCCGTGGTCGGTGCAGCCAGAGGGGAGTTTTCTGGGTGATCACAGGAGTTACTAGAGCAGAAACTGTGGGTCTGACAACTGGGAACTCAAGACTTCAGGACGTAAGGTAGAGTCTGTCAGCTGTCAGTCAAAATGCCGAATGGTCCTACCAGGCCCTAACATCTCAAAAATGGAATAGACACTAAGTGGTGCTTACAATAAACACTTATTGTGGAATGATCATCTTCAACAATACTTACCAGGTTTAATCTGTATCCAAATATCCTTAAGAATAACTTTGAGCAGTACTTCATCCTAAAGATATGTTATCAATAGTGACCATCTATCATTAATCATATAAAAGGCAAAACCTGGCAATTTCTGATGTTTAGTAAAGAAACTATGTCTCAAGTGCTCTGTTGAATAAGCAGCAGCATATTTAGTGTGATTTGGTCTTCATCTACTAAAAGACAACATACTGTTAGGGCTGCTATCATAAAGTTTGTCTGAAATAATATGCCCAAATGAATCAAGGAAGTGTGTGTATGCAGAACAAGGCATGATGCCTAATGTTGGTCATCCCAGAAGTGAGGAGGCTGAGGACCTAGAAAACAAGCTTGCCAGAGTAACAACATAACATGCACTCAGAAAGCAACGCATCTTCCATCAACTTTCAGATACAAGGCATTGAAGAATTCACAAAAGTAATGATTATTCAAACCTCAGTTGCTACAAGAAAATTCAGATGGAATGTAAAAAAGTATATACCACCTCGGAGAATTTCAGTGAAACCAGATTTTAAAGGTGAGTTAGATTTCTTAGGCATAATTATAAAAACTTACTTTTCACAAAAACAGTGATGCCTGCATTTTGGAACAGGTATATGCATTCTGCCTGGAGTTTCTTCTTTTATCTGCCATGTTTTATATGCCAAATTACCCATCACTATGACAAAAACCTGAACTCAGTAACCTACAGGAGGAGAACTCCATTTCAATTCACGGTCTCAGAGACTTCACGCTGTTCTTTACCTCCTCTGTTGTGGGGGGGGGGGCTATAACATCACGGATTCGGAAGCCTGAGGCAAAGTAGACATTCCTAGACATTCCTTTTACTTTGTGGCATCTTGGAAGCAAAGAAAAACCCAACACATCCAGGACAATATATTCCACACATTAAGACCCACTGTGGTACCCCACACCCCCAGGCAAGGGAAGGAAACAGGAAGTAGACACTAGCACGGGTCAGTATCCTTAAGTACCTGCAACTTCTCGTCTCTCCTGCAACCCCCTTTTCCCTTCCCTCCGCATTCCAGCTTCTTTTATTCTCATTGTCCAGCAGTTTAAAGCACCCAGTAAAATTGTAAGTTACCATATATGTGAGACAGAGAAACCAAAGTTGTTTGAAAAGCTCTGCTTAGACTCTGAGACAATGTTTAGAGAAGCCCCATAGCTTCTACAACTGAGTACTCCTGGTGAAAGAAGCCCTGAGATCCTGTTTTATGGACTGAACACTTACAACCCCACAGACCTAATCAATCTGGAAATGTTTCACAAACACAGAGTGAGCTTTACTGACTGCCAAAGGCATCCTCTAGTCAATCAAGTCACCTTCTGGTGAAAATCAGCCATCCCAATATCTAATACTCAATATCAGAGTTAGAGTAGAAATATTTATGTTTTATCTATAAGTATATGCCTGAATAATTATCAAAATAATATGAAAAATGGTTGACAGAATGGTTAGCCCTTCACCCAAAAGAAAATGTTAGGTATATCAATAACAGCAAAAATATAATTTACATTCTGAATAGCAGACACATGAATCACTAGATAGTATCGGTAGAAAGTGTTATCATTTATAAAGATAAATGGGGGACCGGATAAGACCACTCCAAGTGGCCCAAGAGGGGACTAAAGTCTGAGCAGTGAGCCAAATTTCAGTCCTTAGCCATGGGGAATAACCAGAGATGAATATAAGTGAAAGCCGACTTGGAGAAGGGGACCTTACCATTTGTAGTGATGGAGCAGGCACAGGATGTTGGAAAGTGATCCGAGTCCAGGGTCCCCACGTGTCCTCAGCTGCCCACCAGTGGGTGGGAGGGAACGTGGAGAGAGCCTGGCCAAGTCACGTACCAATGTTAGCATTTATAAAGAAGTGATGGGGAACCAGTCCCATGGGGACCATGGGGAACTTAGCGGGTCCCCTGGCGGGTGGCTTGAAGCCTTGGTAGGAGACAGACAGATAGATACACCATGCAGAGAGAGTTTGGGTATAGAGTTTATTTAGTGCGTTATGGAGGGGAAAGAGAAAGGGAAGGAGAGAAAGGGGAGAAAAGAAAGAGGCAGAAGCTGCCTCTCCAGAAGAAGGGCAGACAGAGTGAGAGAGAGAGTAATTTATATCATAAATTAATAAATAATAAATTACTATTAAATAATAAAATATTATATATGAATCTAAAATAATAATAAATTAGTTAAATAATAAATTACTATTTAACAATTTAATCAGCAAGATCAAATATTACATAATTGCTAGAATAATAAATTTCCATGTTACAATGTGAAAAAGACCTGTGGTATATGTCAAGTAAAACTACCAATACTATGTTGTCAATTCTAAGTGAATTTTGTCTTTATTATGTTATAACGATGTACTCTCAAAGCTTTTAAATGTATTTTAATTAAGCATATGTGTGTGTATCTGTGTGAGATTGTGTGCATGCGTGTGTAGGTGCCCGAGGCAGGCAGAGATGGAGATCTCCCCGGAGCTGGAGCTGTAGGCCATTGTGAACGGCCCAGCCTAAGTGCAGGGCAACAAACTGAGCTCTCTGGGAGACCAGTACATGCTCTTAACTGCTAAGCCTTCTCTCCAGTCCCCAAATCTTTGCATCATTGTGGACATAAAATCCTGTCCTCTCACATGGGTTCCTACCGATCATAGGATCAAGTGACTGTGGATTATGGTCTGAGGCTGTTATCATCTGCTTTCTCTGCGACTGCCACCACTTCTCCAAAATCCCAAAACCCTAAACACGCTAGATAACCAACAGTTGCCCTGAAAGAAAGACTGAGTGAAGAAAGACTGAGTGATCTCTAATTCCTGGGCATTTTCACAGAGAGCTCCTTCTTCCTTCTTCCGTCAAGCCCACCCCACATCTCTCCATTCATGGACTTACCACAGCTTACCCTCTCTCTCTCTCTCTCTCTCTCTCTCTCTCCTTCTCAAACCCACCAGGCCCTGTGCTCCGGACGCCATTATGTTTTCCCCACTATCCCTGCTTCTGTGTTTGTTTGCCCGCACTTTCTGCTAACTAAAAACTCCAAGAAAGCATGGCTCCTTTTTGCTTTCATGTGGGACCTTGCTGCTTTCATGGGCACTCCTAATACATATTAATATAAAAGTTTTATTATATAATCATTTGTCATATAGAAGGGATTTTCAAATAAAGGATGTTTTCCTCCCAGCTCTTCGACTGTCTCATGCATTTGCTGCATATCTTTACAATTAAAGCCTGTCACACATGCTTTGAAAAGTGACCTGTCATCCCACTGGCATGTTGGATCACAGATCCTGGGTGTCTGCAATTTAAATGTGATCTAAATGTGCTTGATGGTTGACCTACTTAAAAGTGTGACTCACCCCAGTGATGAAGTAACTCCATCTTCCTCCTGTAGCAGAATCATTTGAAACCCTGGAGGAGAGCTCTGAAGACGAGAAGAATGCCAAGGCAGAGGTGACGTGAGACACTTTCCATGTTTTAGTGAGATAAAAGCGAGTCTGCAACTTATGGAAAGAACCGGTGCATTTCTCTTATCCTGGAGGACTTTACCTTATTATACTCTGAGCCCCTTCACTTTGTCGTGTGCTGAATTTGGTCAGATCCCAAGGCTGCCACAATGATCTCTGCAAAGACTAGGATTCTCTAGTCTAAAAGCAGGCTGCCCCTAGAGCAGTGGTTCTCAACCTCTGAGTCACTCATTATCCCTTTGGGGATTGACCGATCCCTTTTACTGCAGTCACCTAAGACCATCGAAAAATAGAGATACTTACATTACAGTTCATAACAGTACCAAATTACAGTTATGAAGTAGCAACAGAATAATCTTATTGTTTGGGGTCACCACGGCATGAAGAACTGTATTAAGGGGTTGCAGAGTTAGGAAGATTGAGAACCACTGCCCTAGAGCATCACCGTTTGGATGAACAGTGCACAGTATTAAACACTCTAATCTCCTCTGTCGTGGACTAAACTGAATTTCTCAGAAAGTCCCATACCAGTCTCCCTAGGCCCAGAAGAGCAAAAAGAAACTTTGATAAAAAAAAAATTAAGGAAGCCAGTTAAGGTAAAAATAGAAGGTAAATTCTGGAGCACAGTGGTCAGCTACATGGTTAGCCAGCCAAGCCTATGGGATTCAACCTGGTTTGTGGTCTATGGGCAACAGAGAAGGAGTCAGGTAGGCTAGTGTTCTTCTTGTACTTGTTTAAAGGATGGTGCTCATCCAGCAATTAAAAATGTCACACACTTGCAATTCTAGCACTTGAGAAATAGAGACAGGGAACTACAGTGTGGCCTTTCTTTCTTTTCTTTCCTGCTTTAAGCGACAGCATTGAGAAGGTGAAGGTTCATTAAAAGACAGAAACACCAGCCAGTAGACCATGTAGAGAACCATCAAACTGTGGTGTCAAGAGATGTTTTATTCCCAAGTATCAGATGTTTGCTACGTTGGGCCGGCTCTCTTATTCATTCCCACCACTGTAGTTGCCAGAATATGGATTTCCCTGACAAGGCGAGATGGCCCCTCAAAGCTCTGTCACAACATCCAGATTGCCCTGTTCTGGTCCTATGAGATGGAGTATCAGTGACCATTGCATCAGATCCCACACCAGCCCTCCTCCGCCCAACAAACCCCTGTGTTCTAGTTTCCTTTCTACTGTGATAGATTACCCTGACAAAAAGCAATTTAGGGAAGAAAGGAATTTATTTCATCTTATAATTTTATATTATAATCCAGCTTTGAGGGAAAGTAAAGGCAGGAACTTCACATCATGCCCACACTTAAGAGCAGGAAGAAACAAATGCATTTGTACTCTCTTGCCAGTGCTCAGCTCAATTTCTCTACTTCTGATGAGCTCAGGACCCCCTGCCAAAGGAGTGGAACCGCCCACACTAGGCTCAATCCTTGTGGCCAAGTGACTTAACTGAGGCAGTGCCACATAGACATGGCCATGAGACACCCCACTGTAGATAGCCCCTTGTTGAGACTGTCTTCTCGGATGATTCTAGGTAGTATCAAACTGACAAAGCAGTTATGCCTTGTTAAAAGATTCAAAATTTGACTTCTGTTTCAATATCCATTTTTAGAAGCAAGAAAATGGTGAAGTACTCGAACACAATGCTAGCGTCTAAGACGTCTCCTAGAAACAACCTGTAAAGAGATTCAGCAAGCTGCCTAAGCTTCACAACATGGCCGGAAAACATCTATTTCTGGAGACAGAGACAAGCCAGAGTTAATGTGCCCTTTGTGTGACAGTGTGAATTAAAGAGCCTCCCACTAGCCAACCGACTCTCCAGATGATGGGGTTTCCAGAATCAGACTGGGGCCTGGGCGGTAACTTTAAGACTCTAAGATTTTCCAGCCTCCTGGTTTCCTCTCTCTATCTGACCACTACTATCAAAATGCCACATCACTGGCTCCCAGTTCATCCCTTTTCGTGCAGGTAGTCAAAGGACATCTATAGCGAAGAGCAGAGAGGGAGCTCACTCATCTTTGCTTATGGCTTTACATTCAGCCAGCTTCCTTCTCTCCTAATTTAGGGCTCACCCCATGAGATGGTGCGAGCACATTCAGACCAGACCTTTCCAACTCAGTTAACAACCAAAAGTGTCCCTAACAGACGTGCCCACCACCCAGCTTGATCTAGGCAATCCCTCAATGGAGAGGGATTTATCCAGTGATTCTAGGTTTTGTCACAGGAACATTTGAAACTATGATTATATAGCTTGGTGTTCTTGTGGGACTCCTAAAAGTGGGAACAGTCCCCGTCTGACTCTTTGGTCTGCTTTTGGGACCCTTTTTCTCCTACTGGGTTGCCTTGTCCAGCCTTGACATGAGGGTAGGTGCCCAGTTTTATTGTAACTTGTTATGCCATGTTTGGTTGGTATCCCTGGGAGGCCTGCTCTTTTCTGAAGGGAACTGAGGAAGAGTGGATCTGGAAGAGAGGGAAGTTGGGAGGGGAGACTGGGAGGAGAGGAGGGAGGGAAAACTGCTGTCAGGATGTAATATATGAGAGAAGAATAAATTAAAAAAACTCGGGTGCATGACATGTTTCACTGTATATTAGTCCGGAACTTGATCATTATAAAATTGGTACAACAACGTAGATGTATTTTTTCACCATTTATGGGAGACCAAAGGAAGACAGAAATTTCAAGTAATTTACAAAAACCTCACAGTTTCTAGGAGACAGAATGGGGAGTTGAAAATAAGCTATTACATTCCTCCAGTATGGACAACCCTAAATGAGTACCTGAAGAATTAATAAAAACTAATATTGGGAATTATGAATTTTATGCTTGTGATGGAGACAGAGGAGCCAAGTGTAGATGCCCCTGTCACAGACAGACTGATCCTCTTGGGAACCTCAACCAACCTTTTCCCAGTATTAGTGACTAAGCAGCTCTTGCAGTATTGTTTCAGAGACTGCACTAGATCTGCTTCTGCCTTCTCAGCTGAGGAAGAATTAAGTAAAAGAATTAAGATAGTAAAGCACACACTTGCATACGTATACACACACAGGTAGATATAAACACATATGCATGTGTGCACGCATGAGCGCACGCGCGCACGCACACACACACACTACATTATTGTTTCTGGAGCCAACAAGAGAATGTGGTTACCTTCTCTTTGATAGAACTGGAAATGGACTATTGCAGACATCTGGCATTGAGCTTGGTGCACAGCTGGGAATAGAGGGACATATGGGATGTCTAAGGGTTAATCCATGCCCAAAATGGAAGGAGAACTGCACAGAGACTACCCACTGCACAGAGACTACCCACTGCACAGAGACTACCCACTGCACAGAGACTACCCACTGCACAGAGACTACCCACTGCACAGAGACTACCCCCTGCTAAGAGACTACCCACGTTCTACTTCCATCTGCACCAGATATGCAACCTCGGTCCAGTGAAACACAGGAAGCAGTTGAAGACTGCAAAGACAAAGGATGGAGAGTGCCCTCTCAGACTGAGCCAAGCATCAGGACAGGGAGAAGAGTGCAAAGACAAGGGATGGAGAGTCCCCTCTCAGTCTGAGCTGAGTGTCAGGACAAGGGATGGAGAGTCCCCTCTCAATCTGAGCCAAGCGTCAGGACAGGGAAGAAGTGTTCTCTTCCAACAGCTCATGAGGACATCGCATGTGTTTTAGAAGTGGAGGGACCCTCATTTTGCAGAACTTAGAGAACAGGGCTGAATTACATTTCACAGCTTCACTGTGTATTTCTACCTTATAGTTGTAAACTCATTTAATCCTGTGTCATTTGCTTTGCTGCTTAGATTGTCTGGGTTCTAGTTTGGAAAACTAGGTTACCGAAGAGAAGTATTCAGCCACAGTTTCAGTGACTGTCAGTGTCTGGCCGGAAGCATGGACTGGACCCTACATAAGACACTGATGTGAAAAATGATCCTGTCACCAAAGTGTAGCTCTCCGCCACACCTGGAGCTCTACGCCGATCTGAAAAGAATGCACAGAGTCATCGGCCTGAGTAGGACACGAGAGGCTCTTTCATCCCTACTCAACTGAAAAAGGCAGGAAATGATACTGAGATAACCACAGAATTCTCACATAAAAGATTGCTGGAGTGTGGGACTCTCACAAATCCAGTAACCAATTACATTGGTTATTAACTCCCCCACACAAGGACAAACAATAAATAGGAAAGTGCAAAGATCTCAGCTCCTAAATCTTCTAATTTTACCCTCACTTCTGTATAAATATCCAGGTTTTTGTTCACAGTTCAGGGCACACAATTTCTCAGGGATCTTAAGTACTGAAGTAAACACTGATGGTAATAGGAAAGAATGGCTCAGAGATTTCTTTTTGGAGTTGCAGCAGTTTCTTATGTGCAGTGGGAAGAGTTTAGCACAAAGTCTGGACCACACTAACGAGTGCATGTAATAAATGCTCTGCCTCAACTCTTGCAAAAATCAACACATTTTCTTGGCCGGTATCTGACACTTCCACTGCTCAATGTCTCCACCTAGTGGTCGTCGTAAAACTGACGCCTGAAAACAGACTCAAGACCCAAAACTGATTTGCAGTCCCCACCTCTAATATGTCCACCTCTAGTCTAAACAGACACCGCCAACAGTTAGGAAGGGTTTGGAGGTGTGGCCTTGTTGGAGTAAGTGTGACCTTGAAGTAGGTGTGTCCGCTTGGGGCTGGGTTTAATGAAAAAATAAAGCAATGAGGATAAAAACAAGATTGCAGTCCCAGAATTCATTTTAAGCTTTTTCTCTATTGCAATATAATTTCTATACAGTTGATCCCCCCTTGGTACCATTCTGTAGAGAGCAAGGAAGGCATAGACACACAGCCACTGCAGTCAAGACTAAGATCATAGTCCCTTCCTAACCGTGTGTGTTAGAGGTTGGTGGCGTGCTCCCGGTAGGCACTCCTGCTTTCTAATCCTAGTCTTGCCTTGTCCGGAAAGTCACAAACCCACTGCAGGTCCAGTTTCTTTCAGTCAGGTAATGCGCTCAGAATTATTCTAATTGTTACGTAACCCAGGGGTCCGTTCTTTTCACTGCCAGGCAATACAATATTCCACTGTGTGGATGTAACAGTTTCTCATCCATTCACTGCCTTCAGAGGCTATATTTTAGTTGTGAATTTTTAGTGAGTGATGTGGGAATTGATATAAAATTTTATATCCAGAATCTAGATTCTTAGAGGTTATACTTTCAACCTGGAAAAATACCTAAACATGGGCCTGCTGACTTATTTGGGAAGCCCTGTTCTCTCTGTATACAAATGTGCCTTATTGGTTTGCAGGACTTCACTAGCTCTGGGGAGTTGGCTAGGTTTCCAATGCCAGGCATGGTTTCCCTCTTATTGAATGGCTCTGAGGTCCAACTAGAGAGCTGTTGGTCACCACCATGGTGTGTGTGCCACTGTGGCACTCCTAAAACTATTGTGTTATGATGGTCACCATGTGACTCATAGACTCACAGGCATTATTATCTAGGTGAGACTGCTGGTTGCCTCCCTCCTTTGGAAGCTTACATGGTGCCTTCTGTACCATAAGAGTTAGTCCTCAGGGAAGAGGCCTTCAGGTCTGTTCCAGATCAGTGGGCCTTCTGAAGTGTCTTCAGCAAGAGGGACTTACCATCTGCCTTTAGGGGGCAACCAAGAGTGATAGCAATAGGCTGTGTGTTTGGGAAGTCTCTTTGAGAGCTCTGACCAACAACTCAAAAGAAGTCTTCTCATGTGTGGTGTTGCAGTTTTTGTTCAATGGTCTTTGGCTCTTGGAAGGAGCATTGCCAGCCAAGAAGGAAAAGTTTTATTTAAGTCAGAATGTGTGTAAGTATACAAAATAATATATATCTATATATATGTACATGCATTATAGGTACTTTTAGGTAAACAGCTAATAATATGATTCCTTATGACTTTTCCAGACATGCTTACTGTTATTTGACCCTCCCCCTCCTTCTTCTGGATTAATACCACTTGTACCCTACTATTGCTCTATTGCTCCCCCACCCAGCAATGTGCCCTTTCAACGTTCCTGGTTTCTGCAGTTACTCCAGTATATGTCCTTTTGAGTAAATTCTGGGAGTCTATATATGTCCAGCTAGACTGTGGCTTGATTCTGGGGTTTTTGTTGTTGTTGTTGTTTCGCAGGGTTTTGTTTGGTTTTGTTGTTTACTTGTTTACCAAGGTCCTCCCCCATTTGTCTTTCCTGAAACAGTGATTTAATAAATGTGGGTGTGTGCCATGGAAAACTCTTATAGCCCCTCTGCAACCACAAGCCTGGAGTCTCCCTGACCAGCAGTTTCCGGTTTAGTTAATAGCTTGGTGCAGCAGGGTTTTGACTGGCTTTCAGAATATTCTACGTGCATGTGCCTCTCAGGCTCCCCCAGCCCTCTTCCTCCTCCTGCAGGCAGGCGCCTCCTCCTTTTGACAGTCTGCAGCTGGCCTGAGCTGCTCTGCCCCTGCTGTGAGTTGGAAGCTGCCCCAAAGAGTAAGGTGCAAGACCTTTGAGAAGGAAGTGGGAACACACTCAGGGAAGGGGCTGAGAAGCCTGATGGGGAACTGTCTACAGAGGAAAATCGGGTGAGTTCTCTTTCTCTGGAGAGCAGGGACCTGGTCCTGTGGTAAAAGAGAAAAGAAGGGCTACTCTTAGGGTGAGGGGAACGGGAAAGGAGTGTGACAAGAATTCATCACCTCCTGAGCTCCTGAGTCACCAGGTGACTTTCTTGCAGGTTTTACCTCCTGCAGGACGAGAATGGTTGAAATATCTCTATTTCAACCATTCTTCTCCATTTCAGGGATGCTTTCATGGACTCTTGATGTTCCTAAATATGTTCATGAGCATCCACCCTTTCAAGGATTCTTTATAAATTTAAAATAAATACACATTTCCTGCCACCATGAGGCTTCAGTTAGTGCATTTACAAACAGGTTAAGGAGGGTCATGTCACTAGGGAAAAGATTTACCTTCCTGTTCCTGAACGTTGGTGACTTTTATTTAGTTGTTGTTTGTTTGTTTGTTTTGGCTTTGGGGGTGGTTTTTTGAGACAGGGTTTCACTGTGTAGCCCTGGCTGTCCTGTAACTTGCTCTGTAAACCAGGCTGGCCTCAAGCTGGGATTAAAAGTGTGTGCCACCACAGCCCGGCTCTTCTCCTCACTTTAAATGGAAATAATAGTGTAATCCTACCCAGAGGTTCTTAGTGTGGATGACAGCTGCATCCATAGTCCCTGACTTCAGGGTTCATTGATGGGAGGCTAATCTCGGTTTTCAGATCATCATTTTCATTTAATCAAAGCAAACACACGTAAAGAAAATTTCTATCACCGAAATAAAGGAATTTCTATGGTATGAAGTGAGGTGATGTATAGAGAATAAGCTGGCAGGGGGTCTTCCCAGATTGTGCTTGCTGCCTTGGTCTCAGATAGCATATAAAGGGGAACGTAGAAAAATGAGGTCCTGCAAAATGTCACTTACCCAAGGAGACTTGGGAGTGTCCGTGTAGTTTCCTGAGAGCCAGCCTTACCTGAATGTTTGCCCTGGACTCTCTTACACCTCCTCCGCTTGCTAATGGCCTGCCGTTGTATCTCTCTGTGAACGCCTCTAATGGAAGGATTGCTTTGTATTTTCTGCTCTTTGCTTTGGGAATTCCTGGTTCCTGCCTTTGCTCCTGGCACACAGCAGGTACACAGTAATTGCTAGATGGATGATTGGAAGCATTCCTGAGCAGAGAGAAAAGAAAATGTAGATTAGTATAGATGAGGGCGAAGTGACGGATGACACACATGCACTTCCATGCCTCGGAACTTTGCTGCGGGGTTGTGCTGTAACACTGACGTATATTGATCATGAGAGAGATGAAAAATATAGAGATACAGGTAGAAGAAGATGGAATGAGCTGGTGTCCGCACTAACAGTTACAGCGTTACAGACACAGTCTTTATTAACTCCTGTATCCATCAGTCATTTGTGTTTCTTTACCTACAAAGAGCCAGTAATGCCTTCCTTTAATTTTTGTTTGGGGCTTACTCTATTTTGTTTCTAAAGCGAAAAGCCATTGGTATTTTTAAATAAGCTTTTTTCATAAATATGCAAAAATAATAATTTTCTAGTCCAGTCAGTGCTAGATTTTTACGATGCTGTGTCCATTACATTTTAGAGATGATTGAATTCACTCCAGAAAGCACTTGAGAACCTTTCACTGCAGTCTTTCCTGACCAACTCACACTCTCCTTTCTTCATGCGGTTTTAGGAATTTACATTTAGTCCTATACATTCAATCCGTGGTTCAGATCTCTTTGTATCCCTAAATAAATTCCCCAGCGTCCTCATTCCTGGGCTAATTGAAGTTGTTGTTTTATGTCAAATGGCATCTCTTGTCCATCTTTCCTCTGGTACCCATGCATGGTATCCATGCCTTTGCAGATCATAGGATGAAAACCATCTCTCCCCACAAGGAGAGCCCAAGGTATTAGGACAAAGCATTTTCCCCAAGAAAACCCAGATTTCCCCCTTCCTAGTTGTGGATTCTCAAACAAATTGCCTAGATTTTGTTCCCAGTTCCCTTGTTAATAAATGATGGGACAATAATATCAACCAATGGACTTCTTCTGAAACTGAATGGAATATAGCGCATAGAAAGACTGGCGTATACTAGGAAGTACTCACCAAGTTTTTTCTTTTTTTATTTTTATTTTTTCCGTTCAAAAACATAATTAAAGAAATAAAATTTTTACATTTCTCCCCCTTCTCCCGGTCCCCTCCCACTACCCCCCACCCCTCCTCCCTCCCCCTTCTTCCTTAAAAGAGGGTATGGTGCCCTGCCCTGTTGGAAGTCCAAGGCCCACCCCCCTCCCTCCCGGCCTAGGAAGGTGTGCATCCAAAAAGACTTGGTTCCCAAAAAGATAATACATGCAGAAGAGATAGGTCCTGGTGTCATTGTTGATGGCTTCTCCGTCCGCCCCCTTTTGCCACCACATTCAGAGAGTCTGGTTTGATCATATGCTCATTCAGTCCCAGTCCAGCTTCACCAAGTTTATTTCTTCACACTCTCAACTTCCGGCAAATGAAAAAAAAGAATGACTAAAGAGACATCTAATCCAAACAGAGAATGAATTTAATTATCTTTATTTAATGTTTCCTTCCCCTTCTACCTACCCCTTGTTCTCTGGATTTCCGGAAAAGATGGTGTCTCATAGAAGCCATTGCTTGCGTGCAGCCCCTGAAACTGCAGCAAATAGAGAATGAACAGAAAGGCTCTGGCCTCTCCCTGTGCGGTGGCTTGCTCATGCTTGTGATGAGGACTCTCAGACGTTATCTTAAGATTGTGGGTGTGAGCTGTTTCTCTAGTGATAAAGATGTTAGATCTGAAATGGGCTATGTCCCGTGCTTCAGGAGGGAACGTTAATAAATAGCAAAGCAATGAGGGAAGTGGTAAGGCGGTTCCAGGACTCCGCATACACAGAAGAAATGAAAAGCTTGGGTAAAAACACAGAACTATAGTGGGAATTATGGGAGGAAACACATGGCCCATTTCTGATATTTACCTCTTAGGTGGCAGCTGGACACACAGGAGACACATTGGAATCTGAGGCTCCAAACTGCCAAGCAGAGGACACGCAGGTGAGAGTTTATACTACCCCACTCCCCTGGAAGAAAAAGCCTGTCAGGGCTGGGGCTACACATTCTCACAGTGGAGACCTGGTACTAGTAATAATAGCAATAAGTGTGAAAACACTAAAAAAGGAAACAAGACTTCCCCACATTGGACAGGAGACATCCTGCTATTCTAAGACCTGCGTGTATCCTTGGCAACAGGAAATCAGATACTTAAGTCCCTGGTACAGCTTGAAATAAAGATCTGAAATCCTGTTGTCTCTTTGTTTTGGGAATAAAGTACCTTTGTACTCAAATCTCTACGTTGGCTTTGTCATATTAAGCTTCAAGTTTCTATTTCTGAGTTCAATACATTCTCCTATGACACGAGGTTGAAAGGCTTGTGGAGAGCTGCTTGTGTTTATGCCAGTGCTGTGGAATCTAATGCAGTTTCATGCATCCTTCCTGGGTGGCCTTTTGAGTACCTAGTCTTAAGGAACTCCTAAGGAAGGAATCTTGCAATGCATAAGTTTCTCTGGTCTAAGAATTCCAAATTATGGCAAAGTCTGTTGTTCTATAACCTACAGAGTCAGGAGCCATTTTCACACTGTTCCGGGATGCACTTTTGAGAGAGGACCTAAAAAAAAAAAAATCAAGACTATGTTTGAGAGAAGTATGCTAAGATCCTTCCTGCCCAAGGCTGCATATCTTTAGTGCACGCCGAGAATTCTGTATCTCGAGAGTATCATTGACCATCTGTTAAAGCACTCACATCACAGGATGGAAAGGGGAGAAAAAGAGAGGGGGACAAGGACAAAGGAGAGAGAAGTCATAGACTTGAAGACAGAGGCCTCATGAATAGACAGGCACTCGGGATTGCTGGTGTCGCTCTGAAGTCACAGAGGTTTGTGTCTCTAATTGGAGGTCACAATACAACCTTTCCTGTGCTACCGTTTCTGAGGGAACTCCAGGGATCGTTTACCAGGAGGCGCATTTTTAGATGTTGTTTTGCTTACCTGAGCTCACCTTAAATCAAGACACACATATTAAAATGCAAGAATGCATTGCCAGGAAATGTATGCAAGAAGGAAAGCCTCCAAGTCATTTTTGCAAATCATCACCTTCGTCTGATCCTTAACGGCTTCATGAAATAAGTAGAACATATACCCTCATTTTACAAATTAAATCGCAGCTCAATTTTTCTTTAGAAGGAAGAATACGAATCCAATGGCTCACAACTCTACCCTCCGCTTTCATCTCAGTTCCATGTTCCCTTAGTGAACCTGTTTTCTTAGTACTGGGCCAGTTCAGGAGTTTCCATATGATGCCTTTTAATAAGAGGAGCAGAAGATGAAAGCAAACGATTTCCAGGGCACAAAGGACACTAAGGGTGACCTAAAGAAGAGAGCTGTGGTCATGCCCCAAAGTCGCTGATAGCACACAGAACCCAGAAGCCATTAACATGTTCACCCAAGCTGGTAGTCACAGCCATGGCCACGGGGTATAGCCAGCCTTTTCTGTTCTCCTTCTGGGAAGTTCACTGGGGGCACATTTTGAGTGCTGTTTTCTGGATGTCTTAACTGGTCCATGTAGTGTGTTAAAGGGGCTCTTTCATGATAACCCCTGTAGGTAGTCAGCTACCCCTCCAGTCCAGAAAGAAGCACAGAGCTTTAGACTTCGTCCTAAATGCCTGACTTCCAAATAAGTTTCTTAATTTCTGCCATAAAAATCATAAGCCTTCGTACTTAGCTATTCCATTGGAATCCGGGTGGTAGACCTGGTGCCTGTGCTCATAGCTACTCATTATAGCTTCAGCAAATATTTGTGGAAAACAAATTTGCTGTATATCAGATAGAGTGCCATGCACTGGTGACATAAACCGTGATGGGCAGGACAAATATAGTTCCCAATCTTGTGAAGTTCACATCCTAGTGAAGGAGATAGACGTGTGATTAGTCTGTTAGAGTGGGGTATATGTAGGAGAGATTAGAGAGTCAGAGTTCAGTGGCGTCCTCTGGAGATGCTGCTTGACCCAAACAAGATGATTTCTCAAATGTCTGCATACTCCTGCCTTGATTTTCTGGCAATAACTCCATCAAGAGGCATCAAGTAAATCCCTGGAGTTGTGAGTTTTAAAACTTTTTGTGTCCCTTGCTGAGAATGAGACAGGAAGGTTTGACCCTGGTTAGAAACTAATGGCGTCACAGCCCTATGTCCAGTTCACCCAAGGCGTAAGGATAGAAGCAGCAAGGGGAAAGAAGTCACCGTTAACAAAGTTCCAGAAACCAGACTCATCAACTTCCTGTCACCTCTCTCAGCTATTTCAGATGCTGGAGTTGTTGCCACATCGTCGAAGGGTGTTCCTGCCTTCCTTGGTAAGTGAAGCACTGCTCCAGTGAATTGGCTCCCCAGCTGTGTTTTTCGCATGGGACTTGTAAGGTACCTGTGAGCTCCTTCCCCCTTGTACCCAAGCCAGGTACCAAACCCAGATAAACCCACTGAGAACCAGTCAAGGACACAGCCCCCAGAGTGTGGTAAGAATCAAGAATAATTGTTTCATGGGTGGTAGCGTCTTTTCACATGGGTAAGCCTCAGGTGTAAGAACGAAACTGCCCATTAATACTGAGAGTCTTCACACTACAAGTTCCTTGTACAGAAGCACACATCTCTTCCCTCCGCATGGTTTGTAGTCCAGGTGATAATTTGTTGTCCAAACTGAGACACTCTGGAGAGTGAAAGGACTGCTAGAATTAGCCTACCACCACTCAGTGAGTGACAGAGACATTAACCAGACTTAGCATAGCAGACCCGGGGTCATCTTGATAAGAAATTGTGTCTTTGGCCACTAGATGACAATGGGCTTCCATCGTAATTCCAGGGAGTCCCCTGGAATTATGTACTTTAATGGGAAGTGTTTGTTTTTTTGTTGGGGAGGGTCACTTGGTTAGGCTTGGGATTGAAAAATGCCTGCTCCTCCATTTGCAAGATATAAAACAAAATAGAGCTTTGTGTCAGAAATAGTCTCCAAAAATATAACCTCTTAACACCCCATATGCACATATCAGATTGCAAAATATAGACAGAAAAGGGGGGATGTACATGACATCATCTATTTTTCCTCTTTCTTATTTTTTCAATTCTATTGTTGAAAGAGGTATCATAAAAAGAGTCAGAACTACCAACTACCAATGATAGAAATTGAAGTTTCAGAATACAATGTTTAAGGCTTTCTGAATATTGAAACAATCCATCTACATTCTTTTCTTACAGGAAAAACCTAAGCACATTTAAAGCCAGACAAGAGTCCCCAAAGCAAAGTAAGTCATTGTTTTGTTTTGTTTTGAGATAAGGTTTTTCTATGGAACAGCCCCAGAAATCCTGGAACTTTCTCTGCCTTCTGAATTCAGGGATCAAAAGTGGGCACCACAATACCCAGCAAAATAAGTCATCCTTTTCACATCATTTTTACTCTTGATGGACTTACATTTTTAAAATGTCCTTCCTCTGTACTTTGGGGACTCTTGTCCATTATGGACTTCTATAGACTCCTCTAGCTGTCCCTTGGCTGTCTGACTGTAAACACCCTAGCCCCACCCCCTGGAGTCTCCTCCCAACCTGAAATTCATTGAGCCTTTTTTCTTTCTGCAGATGAAGGGATGACTTCAGCTCCTATGCAGGTAATAAGAGCCCTTCTGATCCCAAGACGGAAGAAACACTGTAGATGCCAGGGCAGGAACCCACAGTTATTCGCAGAGCCTGGTGGCAGGAGTAGCAGCAATTCTGCTGCATAGCTGACTGGAGAGAACTAACATTTGCTGAGCGCATTGTTGACAGCTGGCCATATGCTGAGTGTTTGACAGACATCTCATGGAGCTGCCACAGCAACCCGTATTGCTGTATTACTGTGTCTTCTCACTTCCCGGTTACTAAGCCTGAGAGCTTGAGTTACAGTCTCTGAATCCAGACCTCTGAGAGACGGCAGAGCCAGCATTCAAACTCCAGTCCCACTCCTGCAGCAACATACTTTTCACTGTGCGTTGCTGCCTTTGATTTTTAGCTCCTGAGATTCCACCATTAGTGAGACCTTGCCTTGAACTATTAATACAGTAATCTGGAAATAGAGAGCCTGTGGGTGTTGTTCAGTGTGTGGAGAGTGCTGATGTAGCATGCAGGAAGCCTTGGGTTTGATCCCCAGCACAGCATAAGCTGACTGTGGTGACATACATGTTCCCATGGCACCCGTATGACAAAAATAAGAAGAGGACTAGAAGTTCAAGGTCATCCTCTGCTACATATTGACTGGAATACATGAGACCCTGTCTCAAATGATGACAACAATAATAATAATGATCTCTTGGTGAGTAGTTAAATATTATCCAAGCACATCCAGTGTTCTGTGACCAAGGGAAGCACACAAGGTGGCCAAGGGTCACTATGGGACATGTCAAAAAGGGACACACGAAGTTAGCTATATACTTTGGGTGACATGAACATCCATCTTCTAGTTTAGTGTTTGGAATGTCGCTGCAGCCATTTAGAAAAGATGGCCATGAAATGGAGGAAGTGGTGGTGGTGGAAGAGAGAATCTTCCCCATCATGTCTGTGTGGTCACTGAAGTATAAATGGAACGGAAAGAGGCCAGATCTTTATGACGACTCTCCTTTGACCTGCAGGACAACGCTAGCCAGATGCACACAGAGGAGTTATGCTATGTCCTTCTTGATCACAAGGCTCTCGAAGGAAGACAGCCAGGCAACTCTGCTGAGGGGTTCTATGAGAACATCTCCAGCCAGACTGAGAGACACAGAGAGTCTTCAAGAGGAGCAGAGACTGAGTACTCGGTTCTCCGTTTTCCTTCCACCCCTCAGTTGCCACCGTCCACAGAAGATGAATATGAACTTCTTGTGCCCAGCAGACTCCCCTCTCATGCCCCTCAACAGCCACGGCCATTTACAGCTGCCTTTGAGACTCACTTTTCTCATCTAAAATGATGTGACTAGATTAGAGTTTGTTTAGTACTGACAAATCAAAGTAGGAGTCAGGGACTCTGTATGATGACAGATAAACATAGGGTTTGGGGAAACTAGTTGAAGCAGTCATGGGGCATGATGATCCTTAGCTTATTTCTTCTGGGGGACCTCGGCAGGGCAGACTCTGCAAACCACAAAGCCTTTTAGAGACTGACAGTGGCCAACATTCAAAAATTAGCCAGTTGTCTTGAACATCACTTTTGTTTCTAAGTAGTGTTAAAAAATACTCTGTGGTAGGAAGGGCTCCCGGTATCTACACCTGGGAGTACCGCAAAAGGCTCTTCTCTTCTCACTCAGTTCTTATGAATTATCCCCACAACTGTTTTCTGAAGCCAGCAGAAACTTACTCATCATGTTACATATCCCCAGGGGGAATTCCCTCATCATTGTGAAATTCCAGCTCAGCATCACTTGCTAGGCAACCTGCAATATTCCTTTTACTCCATGGTCCCAAGACATGTCCTACTTGGTGTCCTTTCCTTCATGGTCCCAGTGGCTTATAGTTTCCTGTACGATTATTGTTAATCTAATTTTTAATTGCATTTTCAAACACTGAATTTCCCCTCATAATTGTTTTTCTTTTATGGTGCAGGAAGTCATCTTCAGAACCTCATCCATGCTAGGCAAGTGATCCACCATGAAGAGAGAGTTCAAACGCCTCCACCTACATCTCAGTAGAATCCACCCTGGTCTACAGAGTGAGTTCTAGGGCAGGCAGGGTTTCTCTGCGTAGGCTACACAGAGAAACCCTGCCTGACAAAACAAAACAAACAAGCAAACAAACAAACAACTCAGTAGAATCACCACAGTATCAGAGAGTGATGGAGGAGAAAGGCTACTGACGAACCTTTAATCCCACTATCTTCTTTTTCTGACTGGGAGATCACAATTTGCCCAAAGGTACTTGGTCAGCATTAGTGCAAAACCCTATTCTAGCTTCCAAGTCTGTGTTCCTGCTACTATATAGAGTAAAGTAAATTTCTCCATAACTAATCCAGCATATGTGAATGTCCACATGGGGAAGATAACACACACACCCCTTCTCCGTGAGCACCCTCTGTGCCTCGCTTCTTTATTTTCACTCAGTTTTTCTTTTGAATTTCTGGAATTGTGTCTACCCTATATTAGGCAATTCTGCATAATTGTGCAGATGGACCAAATCTGACCTGCCACCTGTTTTTGGAGATAAAGGTTTACTGAAACATAGGCCTCACTGATTTGTCTGCCTACTGTCTATGATTGCCCAACCATGGTAGAGTTGATTTGCGACACAGACCAGGGTTTTGCAAAGCTAAAAATACCTTTAATTTAACCTACTCTGGATAATAATTTTGCAGACCTTTGCCCTAAACACCCACAGTTTGTGATTTACTTGAGATTTACTATGTTTGGTTATTGAGGCAACCCTTGAGGACGAGATATCAATGAAATGGCGGGAAAATATTAAAACACAAATGAGATGAGCGAGACTAAAGCAATTATCAGCTAATTTGACTATTTCTACACTCACACCTGCATCCTCAAGATGTTATTGTATTTACTTCATGGCCACTGTCCTAATTTTAGGGACGCTAAAATGGCAAGATGTTCGCTGAGACGAGCTCTGGATGCACTATGTATTTAATAACTGCTTTGTTCTGCACGCTGAATAACTTCCTGCTTAAAACGTCACAAGGCATTAGGGAGGCAGCTCGGTAGTAGGATCTTTGTCTAGCATGGACAAGGCATACACACACGCACATACACATAAATAAATATCTACGGGAATATAAAGCAGCCCAAGTGGCCCCCTGAGAGTAAATGTAGCCGCTGACGGTCCTCTGCGTGAGTTTGTTGAGCCTTAAGCCAGTTGATCCCCTGCAGCTGATGAGCTGACCAGATCTCGGTGCCTTGGTCTCTGCTAACTCCCTTCATTCAGTGATCTTGCACACAGAAGCCTGACTTTAGACTTGGGCCAGAAGTCACTTGGGTTCAAAGGGTGTGTCCATGGTGATAGGAAATGCTCTACAAGATGCAGCACATGGCTAATGGGAAGCAGTGTGGGCCAGAGTCTTCATTTCTTTTCTGCCTCTGCCTCTGACCCACTTAGTTGAGGCTCAGTCTGTTGCACCCACACATTGGCGGGCTACCCCTGACATATGGCCATCCATTCTAGTTTGCTTTCTACAGCTGTGATAAAGCAGCGGCAAAAATCCAATCAGGGAAGAAAGGGTTTATTTGGCTTAGATGTGCCAGCCGTGGTCCATCAGAGCTGGAGCTTGAGGCAGGAAATAAGGCAGAGGTCGTGGAGGAATCCTACTTCTTCTCCATAGCTCTCTTAATTTGCTTCTTTTTTTTCCATACATTGTTTTGTTTTATTTTTTCCATTCAAGAACATAATTAAATAAAATTTTTACCTTTCTTCCCCTTCTCCCGGTCCCTTCCCACTACCCCCCCACCCCTCCTCCCTCCCCCTTCTTCCTTGAAAGAGTGAGGTAACCCAAACCCAGAAAGATGATTATGGTATGTACTCACTCATTAGTGGAACCTAGCTATAAAATAAAGGTCACTAAGCACTTAGCTCACAAGCCCAGAGAAGCCGAATAACTAGGTGAACCCAAAGAAAGCATACACAGAACCTCCTGGAAGTTGGAAGCAAACAGGATCATCAAGCAATAATTTGCTTCTTTATACAACCCAGGAACACCCGTTCAGGGGCAGCACTGCCTTAGTTGTCTGGGCCCTCCCACGCCAATCATCAATCAAGGCAATGCCCCACAGATATGCTCACGGTCAAGCCGATGGCAGTGATTTCCTAAGCTGAGGTTCCCTCTTCCCAGCTGACTCTATCTAGTTTGTGTCAAGTTGATTTAAAAAAAAAAAAGACTAACCATCATAACATTTATTAAAGACCCTGAGGAGAAACTACAGTAAGGAATAAAGCCTGGAGCCCCCAACTTCCCTCAACAGATGGCTCTATGTTAGAGCTCTTCACATGGATACCGCACCTTTGTGGCCGCTAGGTGGCGAAGATATTCTCAGTACAATACAATAAGCTGTATTTGTTTGCACCTCACCCAGTGAAGCATTATCTGTCACCCAAAAGCAATTATCTTTTATGAGGGCCTCACTAAATCTAAATGCAGAGACGAAGAAGCATGGCTGTATGGTAAGTTAGAGGGACTACACACCAGCCCTGTTTCTGGACGGAAGAGTCACTGGGGGGTTTTCAAAACACCTGCTATGGATGCAAATACAGTAATAGCTCAGTGAGTAAAAGTGACCGGGCAACCCTAACAACCTGGGTTCGATCCTAGGACTCCACAGTGGAAGGAGAGAACTGATTTCTGAAAGTTGTCCTCTTTCACATACACACACAGACACACATACAGACAAATACACACACACACACAGCTCTAACTCTAACTGGACTTAGCATGTTATCAAAAAAAGCATGAAGTGGGTTAGGTTATGCTGGAGAGATATGAGAAGAGTTGAAGGGGAAAATGGCATTAAGAGTTTTATTATATATATGTTTTAAATTCTCCAAAAAAATCATAATGGCTACCAAAGGCCACTGCCCTTTTCCACACATTTCAAGATTTCTGATGAAACTGTGTAGTCTTGCAGAAAGTACACACCAACATAGATGTGTGTGTGTGTGTGTGTCCCTCACTTACAAAATTCCTGTTCTTGAGAAAGAAACTGAGGCTGGGTTTCTAATTTACTCTTTCAAGTCACAACTATAATGAGGAATGCCCCTCCTTTGTTCAGGTATTCTTCAAACAGTGCACAGAAAACGGAGAGACCCGCTGTACAAGCCACAGCAGGCTTTGTGGTTTCCGCTCACATTCATGTTAGCACCTATAAATAAACTCCTATTCTGTGAATAAATTCTTATTTAAAACAGAAGAAAGAAATAGGAAAGGGCGAAGACAAGGCAGGAAAATGTACCAGTGGCAAGTTCAAATGCTGACATGGTTAAAACAGCCTCTTAAGACTCTCAGGATGGAGGGCATGGGGTAGGGGACAGGATGGAGGGCATGAGGGAAGGGGACAGGATGGAGGGCATGGGGTAGGGGACAGGATGGAGGGCATGAGGGAAGGGGACAGGATGGAGGGCATGGGG
>PVIU01018031.1:0-41780 GCA_004026605.1 Ondatra zibethicus
CACTAAAATAACCTGTTATACAATTAGTCACAAATACAGTCCTGGAGTTGTTCTGCCCACACAATGAGTATTGTCTAAACCATGTCTTCTTTGTAGCAGCTAGGCCCTGCCACCACTGTGCTTGGCTGAGTTCACAAATCTGCTGTAACCTGCAGCTTCCCTGTCACTTCTCTGGCTCTCCTCTCCTGCTAAGCTTTGTATCCTGGCTGTAATTAGAACCTCCTGCCACTGCCATAGCTGCTGCTGCTGCTGGAACCACCATAGCCACCTTGGTTTCATGGTTTAGCAAAGTATTGGCCTCCACCACCATAAGGGCCAGAGCTTCTGCCTCCAAAGTTTCCTCCTTTCATTGGTCCAAAATTTGAAGACTGATTGTTGTAATTGCCAAAATCATTGTAGCTTCCACCACCTCCAAAATTGCTTCCATCATTACCGAATCCATTATAGCCATCCCCATTGCCACCGTATCCACCACCACCACGGCTGCCACCAAAGCCACCACGACCACTGAAGTTTCCCCCTCGACCGAAATTGTCATTGCCGCCAAAACCGCCTCCACGACCGCCACCAAAGTTTCCAGAGCCACTTCGACCTCTTTGGCTGGACGAAGCACTAGCCATCTCCTGCTTGGATAGGGCTTTTCTTACTTCACAGTTGTGCCCGTTCACAGTATTTCTGAATAACAATCTTGTCCACAGAGTCATGGTCATCAAAGGTGACAAAAGCAAAGCCTCTCTTTTTTCCACTGCCCCGTCAGTCATGATTTCAATCACTTCAATTTTCCCATACTGCTCAAAATAATCTCTCAGGTGATGTTCTTCCGTATCTTCTTTAATACCACCAACAAAGATCTTTTTCACGGTTAAGTGGGCACCTGGTCTCTGAGAATCCTCTCTTGACACAGCTCTCTTAGGTTCCACAACTCTTCCATCCACCTTATGGGGTCTTGGGTTCATAGCGGCATCCACTTCCTCCACAGTGGCGTACGTAACAAACCAAAGCCCCTGGATCGTTTGGTGTTTGGATCTCTCATTACCACGCAGTCCGTGAGTGTTCCCCATTGCTCAAAATGGCTCCTCAGACTCTCGTCAGTTGTTTTGAAGCTTAGCCCTCCAATGAAGAGCTTCCGCAGCTGTTCCGGCTCCTTGGGAGACTCTGACTTAGACATGACGGCAGGGCAATGAGAGTCTTCGGCGATGCTTCCTCGGCCGCGTCAATACGCAGAAAGCTTCAATAACTATTTAAGATAAAAATCAGAACAAGACAACACTTTCCCTCCATTTTATAGGTTAAAATCTATTTATTAATGTCAAATACAGTATTGATTTAATGATCATTGTTCATACCATTGATTACTGTGGTCTTCACTGCGGACCAGGGTCACATGGGATAAGTATTGAGAACAAAGAAATTAAAATTGAAAAAATAATTTATTATGCCAACTATGGTATCAGGGAGTCACCAACCTAGCAAAACTCAGCCTGTTGATTTGGGGTGGTCTGGTGGTGGTGAGCTTAAGTACCTGTCGGGCGCGTATGGAGCTCTCCTTTCCGGCCTGTAATACGGGGCAATTTGTAGTAAGAGGCGAGCGGGCCTGCGTTTTTTTCTGGCTGCCCGGCTCCCAGTGCCCGGCTAGCTTATACCCAAAATAATCACATGGAAATTGTATTAATTAAATTACTGTCTGGCCCATTATCTCTAGCCTCTTATTGGCTAACTCTCACATCTTGATTTGACCCATTTTTAATAATCTGTGTGTCACCACGAGGTTGTGGCTTTCCGGGAAAGCTAACCAGTGTCAGTCTTGGGCAGGAGAACCATGGCGTCTGCCACACTGCCTTCTTCCCAGCATTCCGTTCTGTCTACCCCGCCTACCTGATTTCTGCCCTATCAAAAGGCCAATGCAGTGTCTTTATTTAACCAAAGAATGCAACACAAATGTAGAAGGACCTCCCACACCACTGGCCCGTTAATGGCTCCTCTTTGTTCCTTTTTGGGGGAGTACCAGTCACAGTAGGCCTCACCTGGACAGTGTGGCTCAGATTCTGCATTGGAGCCTGCCTTCAGGAAGCTCACATTGTCCCTTAAATATAAAGGGCAGGCCACACAGGCTCCTTGGGTAACTGGTACTTGTCATTTAAAACACAAGCAGCTTTAATTCTTAGATTGAGCACAATGTGATGTCCTTACCTAAACATGAAAATCATATTCCTCTGGTGGGGTTGAATATTATCAAATATATTGCATGTATGTATAAAGTTCCTGAAGAACTAATGAATTGTATTAAAATAATATCCATCTATATTACAATATGGTGTCTACGCTCCTATATGCTTTGTTCTTTGTTCTTTTTTTTTTTTTTTGAGACAGGCTTTCTCTGTGTAACAGTTATGACTGTCCTGGAACAAACTAGGCTGGCCTCAAACTCACTGAGATCCTCCTGTCTCTGCCTATAGAGTGCTGGGATTAAAGGTGGGCACCACCACTGCCTGACATTCTTGGGGGTGGGGATGCCATTTATTAAACCTTTTGAAATCGCAAAGCCCTGTTACATGCCTTAGGGGACATTCTGCAAACCTGATGAGAATATACCTCAGAATCACTTATTGGCAGTAGTGTGTGTGGGTCAAAAAAGCAAAGTTGTTTATCCACCAATTTCCCCGCCTCACTGACTGAAGGCTGTTTGGGGAATATTAACATTGACTCTGGGGAAATGGATCGGGGCAAGAATGCTTGCTTTGCAACCCTGAGGACTTGGGTTTAAATTCCCAGTGCCCCTGTAAATAGCCAGGCATGGCTGGCTGCTCGTGCTTGTAAACATGGCATTAGGGGGCAGGGATGGGTGGATGCTGGGAGCTCCCTGTGCTGCCAGCTTAGCTGAAATGGAAAGTAAAAGTCCTCAGCTAGAGAAATGCCGGTCTTCGGTCTTCGGTGTGGGAGCCACGTGTGTCGCCTGAAGTATTTATCCAGGCTTCCGAATGCTGAGGGCGACATACCAATGATGGCTGTCCTCATACCTCCATGGCCGTCCGCAAATGGCTCTGGAGCTACGTTAGGAGCCTCGCTCTGCAGTTCCACCGCTCTGTTTTCCCACTGTAAAATCAACTTCCTTGTTTGGGTTGGTATTTTTTCCCAAGCTGTAAACCACGCGGGCAAGGCAGGATCAGATGGTTCGCTATGATCTTCGGGAACTAGCTGGCCAGCTAATATTTGTTGAATGAGAATGTTCTTATGTCATACTAGAAAAAAAAAAAAGCCTTAGTTTCATGAGTGCCATGAAAGCTGGTTCGAGTGCTGGCAAGGTAAACAAGCACACAGAAGCCGGAATGGTATTTCCGAGTCCATTTAACACAGGTCCGAAACGCTCCAGCGAGCCCCATCTGGAGCCGGCGTCGGGCTTGAAGGAAATGGTTGCTTTTTGCAACGTTGTGGTCCAAGTAAAAAGGTGGAAACTGCACATTTTTTTTTTTAAACAGTATTGTGGAAGGGCAGTCGTTTTCCCTATGGTAATGGAGAAAGTCATTTTAAGGACTTGGTGAGGGGTGTAGCTATTGGCAGGTCACACGCCTCGAGTGAACAAGGGTTTGGGATCAATCCCTTTGGCCACAAAAGGAGATTAAGTACATCCGAAGCCTCTCCTATCCGTTCTGTTTGTGTACCTACTCGTGAAACTTTCTCAGCATTCGGAATTCAGCAGCTCATGAATTTCGAGGCAGAGGACATGATGGTGTAATGCTACAATCTTGCCAGTAGGTGGCATCAGAAGCTTTTTGAGTTTCAAAAGCGTTCACAATATTATTCTCAAAGCAGTAGACTCATTTCGGAGCCTTCGACAGGATTTTTAACATCTGATAAGCAAAATGAAGGAAAAAAGATCAACCAGCCCCACATAAGCAGAAAACAGTTGGAAATGTCGTTGCCGTTTCAGCCGACAGCGTAGTGGAAGAGAAACACGGAGGTGTGTGTTTGCCTGGTGTGGCCGGGTGGTGCCCTTCGAGAGCTATTCTGAAAGGACACAGATGGTGCACAGGTCTGGAGTAATGGATAGTGGGGGTGTTTTGCTAACAAGTCAAGAGCTGCTTGAATGTACAGCTTAAAGGTAAATCGTGGTGATTGCAAGTTGCTCAATTGCTATATTGAAAAGTAATCTATGTGTATCCTGATACAAGGCAAATCTCCTTTCTTTCTTTCCCTCCCTTCCTCCCATCCTCCCTCCCTCCTTCCCTCCCTCCTTCCCTTCTTCCATCCCTCCCTCTCTCTCTGGTCTTTTTATTTTTTTTTGAGGGGGTCATGTAGCCCAGGCTAGCCTTGACTTCGAACTCACTACATGGTGGAGAATGACTCTGAGTTTACGATCCTCCTGCCTCCCTTTCCCAAGTTCAGGGACTGTGGATGCATGTCACCACATCTGCTTTACATGGTGCTGAGGGCTGAACGGGACTCTGTGTGTACCAGGCAAGCCCCTTGCCATCCAAGCTACGTCCGTCCCAGTCTGACTGAGTCTCTTAATATTTCAGTTGGATCTAGTGAACAGTTACTATGAGTCTACATACAGCAGACAGGCAGTCTTATTTTTCTTTAAGGAGACACTGCTTTTTCTCTTAAAGCCAGGGAACTTAGTCCAAGGGGTGTAGCCCTCGGAGAGGAGTCAATATGCCTGCCAACCATGGTCACCTCTGCAAACCCTCCCTAGTTCAGACACTGTGTTCACTCTGGTGGTGACCAGAAAAGAGTATCTGGCACAGTTGGCATTGTCACCCTGCAACACACAACTATAGTCACTGTAGATGTGTATCAACATCTAATTTTGGGGCTCCTTTGGGAAGATGACTTAGCCTGTACAGTACTCGCTGCAGAATCATGGGATCTGAGTTAGGGTTGCGGCAGGCACATGAAAAGCTGGCCATGGTAGTGCACACCTGTGACCCTAGTGTGGGGTGGGGGTGGGGTGCGGAGGTGGGTGGGTCCCTGGAGCTTCTCAGCCAGCTGGTGTATCAAATCTGTAAACTCTAGATCCTATATCCAGTGAGAGGCTCTGTTCCTGAAACTAAACTAGAGAGTGACCGAGGAATGCAGTCCATGTGGACCGCCGATTTACACACACACACACACACACACACACACACACACACACACACACACGCATGCATTTGCACCTGCATGCACAATGCATATGTATATAAGCATGTATGCCTACATGGAACACACATACACAATGCTAGGCTTCACTTAAAATACCTCATCATTTTTCATACCTGAGTTTTTCATACCCGAATTTGAAAGTCAGACCCTGAAGTAGGCTCAAGTGAAGAGTTTGAAAGGTCACCTTTGGTGCCTGTTTGCCCAGACAGGCTCGAGGTGGTGGGTGTCTGCCCAGGCAGCAGCGAAGAAGGATGCTCAGGTACCTTCTGAAGGGCTAAGTGAGAAGAGGCAAGCAACAGTAACCTGGGGCCACAGAACAGAGTGTCCTTGGAAATACAGCATCCTGGTGTTCCCTGGGGGAAGAAGCGTTACAAGTGGATTTGGAGAGGATGAGAGAATGGCTTCCTTGTGCTAAATCTTGGTTTCCTCATTTAGAAGCAGGAGCCAGAATTCCTAGCTCTTAAAGTTGTTTCAAAGCCGGTGACAGAGCATATGGGAAAGCCCCAGCCGTTACTTCTTGCATGCCAGACATCCTACAAAGTGTTAGGGTTGTTCTTGTTTTATTTTTGGAGGGAGGGTTGTTAAACAGTTCATGGCCCCCAAATCACATTAGGAATGTTTGGTATTGAAGATACACCATCGATGTCAGCCTGGCATCAGTTGGCAGCAAAGTCAACAGGCGATCTCCTGGTCCAGTGAAGGAGTGGCTGAACATTTGCTCCAGCTGTGGACACATTCACAGGCAGACCCCGACTGGAAGAGCTGCTTGTATTTGTCATGCATTTTCTTCTCCGTGCTGAACTATCTCTGCTGTGACTCTAAATGACACAATCCTGCTGCTTCCCAGAGCCTCCTGCGTGCCAGGCAATTCTCAGGCTGCTGGCTCGAGTGAACCGAGGCACTGTGTCTCTTCACATGCCACGGGCAATATGGGAGCGTGGCTGCTTTTGTTGCTGATGAAAATATTATGGCCTCGGTTGCCTGTAATCAATTTACTGCTTTATGGACCCAAAGTCCTCCAGAGAATTTAATAAATTCACATAATGTTTCTAAGTGCTGCATTGTGCATTTGGAGCGCTGATTTAGCTGACAAACGTGAAAAATCCGTGTAGCTAGACAGCTCCCTAGCGATTCGACACGTGTGGGAGCTAGAGAGAGCATGTTGCTCGAGAGAAGGTCAGCATTAACATACGCTGAGAGTCTCTGCCCTTGATTGGCTTTGTGTCTTTGCAGCACTGATGGATGGGACCATCTGACTAGACATTTGGGGACTCTGCCCATCTCCAGCAGGGACACACTTTTGGTTCTGTAACAGTTTGCAACTTATGGTCTGGGTAGCACAGAGAAGAGCGCAGATGACGGGTATGACAGAGTCAATAGCTAGGACGGACTGCTGGGTTTAGACAATGATGTGGTCACTGAACTATGGCTGGTCAGTTCTGAGGGTACCAGGCCCCTCCAAGAGAGCATTTTATACCAGAGTCATTTGCTTAAAATGGGTTCATTTCAGCTTAGATCGAATTTTCTTTCTTTCTTTCTTTCTTTCTTTCTTTCTTTCTTTCTTTCTTTCTTTCTTTCTTTCCTTCTTCTTTTTTTTTTTTTTTTTTTTTTTTTTTTTTTTTTTTTTTTTTTTTTTTTTTTTTTTTTTTTTTTTAGTTTTTCGAGACAGGGTTTCTCTGTAGCTTTCAAGCCTGTCCTGGAACTAGCTCTTGTAGTCCAGGCTGGCCTCGAACTCACAGAGATCCGCCTGCCTCCTGAGTACTGGGATTAAAGGCGTGAGCCACCATCATCCGGCCTAAATCGAATTTTCATGCATCTCTCTCCCACCCCAATTTCTTTCCAAAAGTAAGTAGATTTATCAAAAACAATATATGTTAAGACATTTTTATTATTCAAAATAATATTTTGTCTCTGTTAATGTACACACAAGCTTTATAGTGTTATTTTGTTTGCTTGTTTTTGTTTTGTTTTTTTTTTTTTCAAAACAGGCTTTTTCTTTGAAACAGCCCTAGATGTCCTGAAACTCACTCTGTAGACTGGGCTGGCCTCAAACTCACAGAGACCCACCTGACTCTGCCTACCCAGTGCTGGGATTAAAGGGGTCAGCCCACTACCTAGCTTTATGCAGAGTTATAATCAGCTAATACCAGTTAGTATTTTATTTTTCCTTTTTAATATTATTTCACGGAAACGATACTGCTGTTGACATATGTTTCGGTGGTCTGCAGTGCTGTGGCTCAGCTGTCTGAACTGAGTTTCTGAGAGTCACCTTTAGAATATCAGGAGCACCATTGTGCAGGGCACGACTCTTTTCAGGGCTGCTGAGAGTTTTACCTTCGAATTTGTTCTGAGTTTTAGCTCAGGTGAGGATTTTGCTGAAAATGGGACAAATCATTCGCAGGTAAGCCAGGCCTGGGATTTTTATACCCGCTGCTGTGGAAAGCATGGAAAGCATTGTCCACACCCGCCCACCTCTAGTGGCCACCAGAGACAGGACTGGGATGGAACCCTTAATTACTAACATGGGGTCCCAGGTCACGGTTTGTCGTGATGTAGCAGGGGAGGGGCTGAGTAGGTCTTCAAACACATTTTATTTTACTTTTTACACTTCTGAACGAGCCTCTGCCTACCTGTTCTTACCCATCCAAAGCTGAGCTGGACGCACAGAGAAGACAAGCAACTTGTCCATGACCCCGAAGCAAGGCACTGTCTGTGGTGCGATGAATTCTGGATTCTGTGTCCTCCACCACACTTTCTCTAATTCGCAGGTGGCTGTTTTTTGTTTTGGTTTGGTTTTTAAGACAGGGCTTCTCTGTACCTTTTGGAACCTTTCCTGGAACTCGCTCTATAGACAAGGCTGGCCTCGAACTCACAGAGACCCGCCTGCCTCTGCCTCCTGAGTGCGGGGCTTAAAGGCGCGCGCCACCACCGCCTTGTAATACAAAGTTTAAAGAACTCTCTTCTATGGTAATTACGCGTGACCAAATCCAGGGTCCCCATGGTGACCACGACACTCCCCACCTATGCTCGTTAGGAGAATGTGCGGTACTCCTTCCTACAGACCCTTTTCAGGGAGGCCTCAGTTCTTGGGGCGCATGGTTTTTAAAATCCTTGCACACAGAATTCTATTTTTATGCAATAAAATGTTTGTGTCCTAGAGGGTAGAGCAATGCGATGGCACTGTATATTACTTGTGTCGCCATGAAACTCCCTCACCCAAGAATTACCCGTGGATGATGAGAAATGAAAGCACTGAGGCCTTAGTGAAGGCCTCTTGGAGAAAGAGGAGCCCTCCTAATGGACTTTCTTTCTAGGGTCCAGCTTTCTCCAACAGCAACATTACACGGTGCCTAATCCAACTGTATTTTTTCCCCATCACCCATCCGGAGTGGCCAGAGCTGAGATACCTATGCAGGCAGGCAGAAATCCATATTATTACTCAAATGACAACCTACGAGGTCACCCGTCTTGTGGGCTTGTCATTTTATTTTGCCACTGCCTTGTTGCTGTCCTTCCTGATAAGTGCGTCTCCACACTTGTCGGGTCAAAGTTGCCCTTGATTGGAATACAGAATCAGCCCATCTCCATATGTATGCATTCCTTTTCATTTTCTAAAACGAACATCATAAAAGGACAGAAATGTGACCTCCAAAGGCTGGATACAGACTTCAGATATTGTATAGCCGCTTCATCTTTTTATTAGATTTTCTGTGTTTTTTTCCCCCTAGTTGCTGGATAAAATCCATACAAATGAAATACTGGCTCACTCAGTAAATAATAATGAAAAGGTAAATTCATTTTGCAGACGAGCCAGTACATGTAAGACATCATTTTGAATGACTGTGATGTCTTGAACTGATCCCTAAGCTACTATGGGTTCTCAGAAACAATGCCTGGCCTTCGGGCTCTCCAGCTGCGCCTGTGACCTTCCCTTAACCCTTTGGCTCGCAAGAAAAATTGATTTTTTTTTTTAAAAAACATGTGCACAGTGAAAGAACACAGGTACGGCTTAGTTCCGATCCCTTGGTGGTCCACAGTGATGCAAGCCTGGAGGCTCTGACTTCCTTCTGCCTCCCCCAGCCTGTCTCTCCCTTGTCTCAGTAGTCAGGATGTGATGCTGAGGGCCTTGAAAAGCAAATGGAAAAGTAATACTTTTGGCCATTTTTTTGTTTTTGTTTTGTTGTTGTTCCTTTTGAGACAAGATGTCATATTGTATCTAGGTTGGCCTGGAAACTGCTGTTGTCCCTAGGGTGGCCTTGAATTTAGAATCTTGCTGTTTTAGCTCCTCAAATTCTAGGATTACAGGAATGAGTCACCATACTGCATCTGGGACTAAGATATCTATCTTCTATCATCTATCTAATCTATCTATCTTATCTATCCATCTATCTATCTATCTATCTATCTATCTATCTATCTATCCATCCATCATCTATCTATCTATTAATCATCTATCTACCTATCATTTATCTATCTATCATCTGTCTATCTATCTACTTATCATCCATCCATCTATCTATCTATCATCTATCTATCTATCTATCTATCTATCTATCTATCTATCTATCTATCATCTACCTATTATCTATCTATCTATCTATCTATCTATCTACCTATTATCTATCTATCTATCTATCTATCTATCTATCTATCTATCTATCTATCTATCTAGTGTATGTATATGTTTATGTGTGCACATGTATGTGGAAGTCAATGTTGGGGGCCTTCATCAATCACTTTCTACTTTTTGAGGCAGGGTTTCTCACTGAATCCAGAGTTTGATGATCTTGTGGACTGACTGGCCAGCAAACCCTAGGGATTCTCCTGTCCCTGCCTCTCCAGGGCTGGAATTTCAGGTGCCCTGTGCTCTGCACAGCTTTTACATGCCTTCTAGAGTCTGAACTCAGGCCTGCTTGCTAGTGCAGCAAGCACTCTGCAGACCAAGCCATTCCCCCCCCCCCAGCAAGCACTCTGCAGACCAAGCCATCCCCAGCAAGCACTCTGCAGACTGAGCCATCCCCAGCAAGCACTCTGCAGACCGAGCCATCCCCCAACCCCCTCCAGCAAGCACTCTGCAGACCAAGCCATCCCCAGCAAGCACTCTGCAGACTGAGCCATCCCCAGCAAACACTCTACAGACTGAGCGATCCCCAGCAAGCACTCTATAAACTGAGCTATCCCTCAGCCTCAGTTAAACTATCTTAAAATTTGTCTTCAAGCTGATTATATTTGTAAACCTGTCATGTTCTCCATTTTATGTGTTTTGGAAAAGATAAAATGTACATTGTGATACTTATACTGTTTCTTGAGTGTGTGTGGTGAGCTTTAAGGGGTTTCACAAAGATCAGAGAGGTACAAGCTCACCTCCTGTTGGCTCAGAACTAAGGATGGTCCTTAGACACAACTTTCAGTGTCCACGCTGGGGAAGTCCTGGGGAACCAAGGCATAATGGTCTACAGAGGCAGGGTTTTCCTTGGTCTTTGCTTCTAGATGGATTAAAAGCAAAGCTCATCAGCTGTACTTTGAGTATTTATACATAAAGTCCTCCAAGGACAGAGGGTCACAATGCAAATGTCTTATCTGTGAGCTTTCTACCCTGAATGGCTGGTAGATCAAGACCCCAGACAGCTGCAGGGTAGAGAGGCACACACTAGGAGTTAAGGAGGCGCTCACACTGTGTACCTTAATACTCTGTCTCTCTCTTTTAACTGAGAGTAGAATACCCGAAGTTCAGAAATTCCATATAAATACAGTCACACACTGCTTTAGCAAAGGGACACGCTGAGGGTTGTGCTGCCAGGATCCCACCATTGGAATGTGTTGGGCTGATCTTACACAGACTAAAGAGCTATGAAGTCACCAGGTGAGGTCATCTTCTGGGACCACAGTCGTATCTGTTGTGTGCCTGCGACCTTAGGTCTGGATACATGGCTGTAAATACAGAAGTGTTTACTGTGAGTTTCAGAAGACACAGTTGTGTCAGAAAGGCCTTTGGAGAGAGTTTGTGCCCCATTTTCTAGGTGAGTCTTGGGCTTGACCGAGAGCTTGGAAGATGGAAGTGTGTTGGGGCTTTCTATATACCAGTCTTTGCTGCAATGGCTGGAGAGAAATGTCGCTGTAACTTCTGACGAGGCCAGGCTCATGGGACTTTGAATGTGAGAAAAGAGATCAATGGTTGTTTCCACTGTCGTGAAGAGATACCATGACCACGGCAGCTCTTATAAAGAAAAACATTTAATTGAGGTGGCAGCTTACAGTTCAGAGGTTCAGTCTACCAAGCATGGCGGTGTGCAGACAGACACAGTGCTGACTGCACCTTGATCAGAAGGCAACAGGAGTGGACTGTGACATTAGGTAGTACTGAGCATAGGAAACCTCCAAGCCCACCCCCGGAGTGACGCACCTCCTCCAGCAAAGCCACTCCCTTTGGGATTATGGGGGCCAATCACATTCAAACCACCACAGGCTGTGACTGGATGAGCGTAGGATCTGTAGAGAAGCCAGGCTGGCACGATACCACAGGTGCTCAGGTGTGTCACCCTTGGGCTTAACCAGGAAGCCCCTGGATTAGATATGGTGACTGAAAGACGAAGGAGGGCGTGACCAGCTATAGGCCATTTATCTTGGCTTGTGTCGTGAAGGTGCAGAAGGCACCCGATGGAGGGATAATAGATGTGAAAGGAGACAACCTCTCAGCTGGGATCCTTTCCCGGAGAGTCTGCTTAAACCTCTGTGTTCTTAGCTGTAACCGAGACTTAATTCCCTCACTGCCTTAGGTCACTAGAATCAAATGAGGGAACGTGAACAGTGCAGTACAAAGCCCTCAACCCATAGTAGCCAGGGAGTTATGCTACTATGTAACATTTCATTCAGTTGTGGGATTGGCTAACATGTGTGGATCTTTTCTTTTGTGTTCCTATGTTTTTTTCTCCCCTAGCTCCAACTATCCTTAGATATGTACTGTAAGAATCACTTTCCAGTAGATCCCTAGATTTAAAGGACAACACAGCCATATGATACCTCTCTGAGGCTTAAAATTTGATCCATATTAACAAAGGATGATCTTGGACTTTTTCAAAAGTAAAAAGCTTCCTGGGAGAGGGACTGAATGTCCTTTGGGGTATCGTTTGTCTTCTCCACCATTAGTGTATACACACACATGAACATGTGCACAAACAAGAAAAACACAAGCACACATATACACACATATATAAATGCATACATATGCATGCACACACATATACATACATATGCACGCACACAATCATATGCACACACATGCTCATGAACATGCATACGCATGCACACATGTATGAACACACATAGATGTACACACACACACACAATCCTGTGTGTTCTCACAGGCGGAGAAACAGGATGGAAAGCAAGGGGCTTGCTCATTCCGTCCAGGACAGAAACCATGATGGCTGTCAGCAGAGCACAGAAGAGTGACTGCATGTGAACATGCACCTGCCCACAGAGCCGCGTCACCTCCCACCTTACTCCTTCCTCTGCCTTAGCCCCACCAGGAAGTCTTCCACAGGTGGAGACTGATTTTCCTCGAGAGCTCTGGGGATGATAAAGTGGGCACCACTGCTCAAGGAAGAAGAGAGCCATTTGAAACGTCTACTTAGGCCACAGAGCGGATCTGTCATGTCTTCTTCCTCAAGGGAAGCTGTGAGTTGTCTGGAGAGCAGATGCGTTGAGCTTATCCTCATGAGGGTGGGTTCTACAGCCAAAACTGTTCTTTTGAGTATTTATTTATTTATCTAGTAGCATGCGTGCGTGTGTGTGTGTGTACATGATGTGTGCTTATGTGTGGGTGTCAGAGGACAACTTTAGGGAGTCGGTTCTATACTTCTACTATAGAATCGAGGGGTCAGACTCAGATGTCTGGGTTTCATGGCCACTGCTTTTACCTGCTGAACTATCTCACTGCCCCCTTTTTTTGACTTAAAAAAGAACCAGGAGTTTTCTAATATTTTAGAAATTATCATTTTTAATTTATAATTTTATTTACTATTTTATGTGTGGGGGTGTTTTGCATGCGTGTATGCCTGCGACCTGCATATGTGCAGTACCTTTGTAGTACCACAAGGGTGTTGGAGCCCCTCAACTGGAGTTACAGCTACTTTTGTGTGCTGGGACTCAAACTCAGGACCTCTGGAAGAGCAGCCAGTGCTTTTAAGCACTGAGCCATCTTGGCCCCTAGAAATTATTCAGACTTGTCAGAATCAGACACTTCTTGGCTCAAAAGACAAGTATTTATACTCTCTTCCTAGCAGAAAATGACACAAAAAAGTACAGGTAAGTCAAGTGGACTGGGCAAGCTGTGTGAGCGCACGGAGCGTGTCTGCAGCTGGGTTACAGAGAGCCTGGCAGACTTCTGTCTGCATACGGCACAGGGAGGTCTCATGGGGAAGGATGCAACTAGGCAAGGCAGGAGCCAGGCTTCCAAAGAACAATCCCAAACCAAGGCCCGAGGAAGCAGCTTCCGAGGAGAAGGTGATGGGGGAGCTGACGGGGTGCTCTCCTGAGGGGACTGAACACAGACCATGCTGCTGGATGGGGAGGCGCAGGGGCACTGGAGCAGCTTTAAAAACAGACACAGAACAAATCTGAAGCTGACATGCACAGGATGGATTCTGTGACATCTTACTCCCCATTTCCACCTCTGCAACCGGAATTGCGGAGACTGGGTGATCTGTAATGAAAATAAACTTATTTATTCCTAAGTTCTGCAGGCTGTAAAGCCCGAGACTGAGAAGTATTGGGAAGGGCCAGAAAATGCGCAGCCTGAGAGAAGGTGCCGCATCCATCCTTCATCAGGACGCTGTGTTCATGGTATCTAATCTACTCCTAGGACCGTGACACTACCTCACCCTGATGTCCTCTTATAGGGTCCGCCTCGCAACACAATTGCATTAGGAACTGAGTCCCTGACATCCATTCTGGGGAGATGTGTTCAACCTACAGCACCTGGGAAGTCTAAGCTTAGCAGGGTGGGGGTTGTTAGAGTAGGCTTTGGGCTTTGGCAGCTGTGGGAGAGAGGTTGGGAAGGTGTGGTGTGGTGTCCCAGGGAGCTTGGAACTTTGCAGCCAGGGTGTCCCTCTGATATGGTCTCCAGTTGCTCAGAAACTGCACCTCACACTCTTACACTAACTACTCAGTGAAACCCAGGCTATTCTGAGAAGAAGGGAAGGCTTTGGTTATTTGGATGTTGTCAGCTACAGGAGGCGACTCCAAGGGGCTCAGAGTTGAGGCTTGCAGGCGGGTGGCATCCTCAGGCTCCAGGAACGAATCCTTCTGCCCTGAAGGATTGGCTCAGGATGGGATGTGGGTGGCACAGCATGGTCTGTTACAAAGAGACTTCTTGAGAGACCAGTGGAACACCAAAGACTTCTGACTTGTGGTCCTAGACGTCAATGTGGACTATCGAGGAAACCAGACTGTCCCCAGGCTTTGGGAATCAGGGGCCCACTTAAAGCTGAAACCAAGCCAGACTAAAACGAACATGCAGTGTTTTCAGGGGAGGAACTGGTACTTGAACCCAGAGATTGTGTATGAATTGCTTCATTACTGAGCAACTCCCAGACCTTTCGTTTTTTGAATTTTGAGGTCTGGTCTAGCTAAGATGGTGAGCAGAACCAACTCGTGATCCTCATGCTTCTGACTCCCAAGTAGTTGAGATGGCAGACATGTGTCATTACTCTGGTGACATTCTGTTTTCAGGTGGGAAGGGGGCATGCCTTAAGAGTCTCCTCATAGTCTTGGAAATAGTAACCTGTCTATTTTTCCTCCCAAGATTTATTACTTTTATTTTTACCCATGTGTATGTGTCTGTCTGAGTGAATGGATGCCACACGTATGCATTGCCTGTGGAAGGCAGAAGAGGACATCAGATCCCCTGGAGACAGAGTCACAGGCAGGTGTGAGCTGCCCTGTGTGGGTACCGGGATCTGAACTCGCATGCTCTGGAAGAGCAGGCAGCACCGTGAAGGGCTGAACCCTCTCTTTAGTGCCCCATATGCTTTAAATGGGATGTGATGCTAGAATCGTAATGTAACATGTAACAACAATGACCCAAATAATGCACACTGAGTGCTACCTGCAAGTTGGCAGTCACCCACATCCTTTCCTGAGGGTCTCACCTTGAATCCTTAGGTCATTTTAGCTCATTGGAAAGAGGAGGAAACCGAGGCACAGCAAGTTTAAACAGCTGACGTGAGGATGTAAAGCTAACGGTTAGCAGTGGTGAGTTAGACTCAGGCATCAGGGAGATCAGAACAAGACCAGGCATTCTTTGAAAGAGATGAGCTCTGGCCCCTTGAGAGCGGGTTGCACAGCGTTCTTGGAGTAATAGTGTGGGTCACGGCATGGTGGGCCATCTTCTAAAGAACTGTGTCTAGTCCATACACAGACAAGTCTCTGCCTTCCCCCCAGAAAGTGTAGTCTCTTGAGGGGTGTGGTTTCTCTGTGTTAACGGAATGAGTGATGGAAGGATGGACTGGAAGGATAAGAGGTTTTGGAGATAAAACAATTACTCTGTATCTCTCTCTCCTCTTTTTAAAATTTATGTTGTTTCCATTTTAGGTTTCATGCTGTGTTTCTTTTAGAAAAGCAATAGTGTATCAAGGTGATGGGAGGTTTGGAAACAACCTCTGAACTATTATTGTATGGCATCACTTTCAACCAAAAGGGGCATCATTATGCCGGATTCTCCAGCAGAAAGGACAGGGGGGCGGAGCAGGACCTGCAGGACTTTCCCTGGGGCTGAGTGGGATGGTGAGTGTCGAACACCGACCCCCCCCCCCCCGCCACCAGGGAGAACACACACACACTGAGTCAGGAGTCTGTCGAAGCAGGATCTTGTTTAATTGTATTAGGCAGAAATTTATATAGGGTTATGATGGGGGTGGGATGGGGTAAGGTGGAGTAAGGAATAAGGGCCAATAATATTCTGCCTTGTTAGGAGTGGCTGGACAGAGGCGGGTTTAGGTCGGGCTGTGCTGAGTCACTCATATGCGGAAGTCATGGCCAAATTGGGCCTCACGCCCAGGCCTTATGAGGCCCAACATCATTATTGGTTTTATTGATCATGTTGGCCTACATGCTGCAAGATGATAGTTGGCTTAGTTGCAGAGAAAAGGTAAGGGAATGGTGGCACATACCTGTAATCCCAATACCTGTGAAGCTGGCGCTAGAGGATTATGAATTTGGGGCCAGCTTGGTCTATATAGTGAGACACTGTAAGAAAAATCGACAAATCAAAACCAAAAGAGAGGGACTAGGTATTTCATTCCTTCGGACAACTTTGGAAGGCTCGACTCCATTGCCTTGTGCTCTTCATAAAGGATGGACTGATAGATTCTGATATTTGGCACCAGGGTGGGGGTGGGAGTGGGCAGAGATCTTTAAATAAAATACTTTGTACTGAAGTAAAATAATGGAATTTCCTACTTCCACCCAGCCTCACCCAGACCTCTTCCAATATTTTCAAGGCACGTCTTGTTTTTTATTGCCCTTGCATTAACACATCTACTTCAAGGAGCTTACCATGACCCAGGAAATGGAGGCTGACTAAAAATGGAGGAGAGAGGACAAGGAGACATAAAAGGAATTTTATGTTCTTTTAAAGGAGTCATTAAAGTAGCATAAAATAAGAATCCTTGAAATACATGTCTTGTTTAGATAGGACTCTGTGGCAAGGCAGAGGGCATGCGGCTTTGGCAGTTAACTTCTGGGTTGAGTTGTCAGCATTCAGTTGCATGTACTGAAAACCACTTCAGTCCTTTAACAAAGGGAAGGGCAACGGAGGGAATGTATATGGAAGGATCATGGCTGCAGACCTCAGCCGAGCCTACAGTGGCTTCCAAAGACAGTCCAAGGTGACCTTGGCTTAGGCAGGCCCTTGGAGAACCAGTAGGCCTCAGGACCCACTGTTAGTCAAGGGTCATGCTACCTTAGCTGTGAGTCCAAGGTCAGGAAGCCATTGCCTCTAATGCAAATCCCAGAGGCAGCCATCTGGGGCAAAGATCTGGGACCTGGATGCTGGCTCCAACCTCACTCGCTCAGGCTGTGATCTGCTTGCTGAATCTGCACCTGCTGGCTGTGTCTCTCCCTTCCACACAACACAGGCTAGAATTTGAGTCTCACCAAACATGTTTTTTGCAAAGGAGTCAGAGATATTTGGCTTTTATTGGTTTTACTTCAGCAGTGCAAGATGTCTGGGCAGACAGGTTGGAGTAGTCACTGAGGGAATCTATGGACTCTTGTTGCCACGGAAGTTTAATTGGGGAAAATAGGATGTGCGCTCTGTTTTTCTTGTTTTTACTTGTATTTATAGAAAGAACAGCAGTAAGTCTGGGCATGGAGGCTCAGGTTTGTCATCTCAGCATTTTTTAAAAATATTTATTTATTATGTATACAATGTTCTGTCTGTGTGTATGCCTGCAGGCCAGAAGAGAGCACCAGACCCCATTACAGATGGTTTTGAGCCACCATGTGGTTGCTGGGAATTGAACTCAGGACCTTGGGAAGAGCAGGCAATGCTCTTAACCTCTAAGCCATCTCTCCAGCCCAGTCATCTCCATTTGGGAGGCAGAAACAGGAGGATTTCCATGTGTTAGAGGTCAGCCCAGGCTACCTAGTGAGATCCGTCTAAAATAAACACACACACAAACAATGTCCATGTCGTGGTGGATATTCTTGGTAGTTAACTTGACTAATCTGTACCAGAGCAGCTGGGCACACCTGTGAGGGATTCTTTTCTTCATTAAATTATTTGAAGTGGGAAGACTCACTTTTAATCCAGATCTTTGGAGGTGGGAAGATCCCCCTTTAATCTGGGCCACACCTTCTGCTGGCAGCCTATATAAAGGACGTGGAAGAAAGAAGCTTGCTCCCTTTCCCTGCTTGCTCTGTCTGGCAAGTCCATTCCTTCACTGGCATTGGAGTCTACTTCTTTGGGATTCTAGCATCTACTGAAGACCAGCTGAGACAACCAGCCTTGTGGACTGAACAACGACTCGATTCTTGGATCTTTCATTGGTAAACAGCCATTGTTGGATTAGGTAGACCACAGCCTATAAGCCTTTCTAATGAAGTTCTGTCCCTTTAGGGTACCCTTACTAATACACTCCCCCATCAGAGCAACAAAATGCCCGTGATGAGTTTCTATTACAGGACCGAAATTATCTGGACTTTTGCAAAATCCAGCTCCCTTCCCCAGGGAACCTAACTCTACTGGAATGCCATTGGAAGTCATTCTGGGTTGAGCGGTGAAATCTTGGCAAGCAGAAGCATGCAAGACTCAGCTAGAAGTCCATGGCTGGGGGCTGGTGTGATGTTTCAGGAGCTTGTGGACAAGTTTGGTGACCTGAGTTCTGTCCCTGGCACCCACCCGTGTGGAGAGAACTGAGTCCTGTGAGTTGTCCTCTGACAACATCTATGTAGACATACCTACTGTTGTGTTCATACCCACATGTACAAATAAATAAATGGATGGATGGATAAATAAATTTAATAAAAAGTTCAAAGAACACCAGAGGGGCAAAGCTTCTGGGAGGCTGTTCTCCTTCCGTGGGGTCTACAGGAAGCAGAACACAAACCTCATTTGAGTCCTGATATTGTCTGGAATAAACCTACAAGGATTGAAATAATTGCCTATGATAGCCATAAGCATTGCCATTATTTTCTAAGTGTCTCAGCTAACTGGGCATGGAGTGCACACCTGTAATCCCAGCACTCATGAGGCTTAGTCAGGAAGATCATATATTCAAGGCTAGCCTGGGCTATATAGTGAGCTTCTGCCTCAAGTCATATTACATATTTGAGATTTATTATGATTATGATTATTTTATGGCTGGAAATGCTAGTGAATAAAACATTTGCCACACAATTATGGTGTGCTGGTTAATTTTATGTCAACTTGACACAGGCTAGAGTCATCTGAGAGGAGGGAACCTCCATTGAGAAAATGCCTTCACAAGATTGGGCTGTCAGCAAGCCTGTAGGGAATTTTCTGTGATTGATGTGGGAAGGCTCAGCTGACTGTGAGTGGTGCCATCCCTGGGCTGGTGGTCCTGGGTTATATAAAAAAGCAGGCTGAGCAAGCCATGAGGAGTAAGCCCAGAAAGCAACACCCATCTGTGGCCTCTGCATCAGGTCTGCTTCCAGATCCCCCTCCGCCTCCCCTGCTTGAAATTGCAGTCCTGAATTCCTTCAGTGATAGACTATAGGTGTAGAAACCGAAGTAAAATAAAAACCTTCTCTCCCCAAATTGCTTTTGGCCATGGTGCCTTATCATAGCAATAGTAGCCCTAACGGAGACAAATTGGTCTGAGGAGTTGGCTATTGCTATGACAGGCCTAACTATGCTGCTTTGGGGAGGGTTGTTTAAGGGCTTTGGAACTTTGGGCTAGAAAACCATTGAGTGTTGAGAGTGTGGTGAACTGTCAAGTAGGAGCTTGGAAGATGAGAATGAGAGAGCAGCGCAGACGAAGGAGGCCTGGCCTGTGACGTCTCAGAGGGAAGCAAAGACTCAACCGGGCCATTTGTGTGAAGAATCTGTGGTGTCTGAGCAGCTGGGGCTGAAGAATCAGCTGTGATTAACAAGAGACCAGAACCACTAAACTAAAACCTTTGCTTTGCTGGGACAATGGACGCTGGTCAGCTGGGGCTGAAAAATCAGCTGTGATTAAGAAGGGACCAGAGTCACTGAGGTGAAATCTTCTGGGAAGATCCCTGAGAGCCCAGAGACACTGTGTTCAGAGGGAGCCAATGTTGTACCTTGTGCTGGCAGCCAGAATTGGTAGTGGGCAAGTCTCTCAGGTACTGACTTTGAAAGCATGAGGGGGGTCATGGAGAGCGGCTGAGGCTTGGCTGTGAGAGGCCAGTGTGCCAAGACCATTGGTGAAGGTGCAGCTGGGGTAGCAGTGGAAGGGGTTGTGAGGAAAAGTTGAGGCTTTTCACCATAAAGAGAGCCCAGGAGAGGCCACCCGTGAAAGTGCAGTCCAGTTGCAGCAGGGACCCCAGCATTTTGGAGAAGCCAGTGCCATGGGATGGCCACCAAGAACAGTAGCAGCAGTGGAGTGGGGCCGGTCTGAGTCTAGAAACAAGCTGTGTGCATTGCAGAGGCTGGAGCCAGAGAAGTGACCCCGGTCACTTGGTCACTTGGAGGAGCCCAGAAGATCGTGAGTGAATCCTAGACACTGGGCATTGAATTATTTACACTGTTGGAGTTTGACTTTGCTCCGTTCAGATTGTGACTGTGCCCTGGTTCTTCCCTCTTGAAGTAAGAAAGTATTTAACTTTTTTTCTGTTCTTTCTCTTTTTCTTTCTTTTTTATTTTATAGGAGCTCACAGCTGAGAGACTTTGGAGTTCATTTCTTTCTTTCCTTCTTTTTTTCTCCCCACCCTTTTATTGAGACATAGTCTCACTATGCAGTTCTGGTTGTCCTGGAACTCACTGTGTAGTCTAGGCTAGCTTCAAATTCACAGAGATTTGCCCACCTCTGCCTCTAGTTGCTGGGGTCCTGGGATTAAAGGTGTGTGCCACCATGCCTGGTAAGACTTTGACTTTTTAAAGGAGACTTTGGGACAGGCAGTGGTGGCACATGCCTTTAATGCCAGCACTTGGGAGGCAGAGACAGGTGAATCTCTGTGAATTCAAGGTAGCTGGTCTACAAAGAGAGTTCCAGGACAACCAGGGCTGTTACACAGAGAAACCCCAAAACCAAAACCAAACAAGCAAACAAGCACCCCACAAAAACAAAGTAAACAAACAACTCTCCAAACAAACAAACAAACAAACAAAAATACAAAAAATGGAGAGAGATTTTGGATTTTTAGAGTCTTAGCTTTTAGACTGTTTAAATTGGTGAAAACTGTGGGACTTTAAGTTTGTAATATGTTTTACATTTGTGATGCTTATTAATCTGAGATCTTGGGGATGAACCAAAAAGAAGAAAAAAAGATTACGTTTAAAATGTACTGTGTCAAGTTGACAAGGGGCCAATTGTGCTGGCTAATTTTATTTCGTCTTGGCCCATGCTAGAGTCACCTGACAGGAGGGAACCTCAGTTGAGAAAATGCCTCTAGGAGACCAAGCTATAGGTAAGTATGTAGGGAATTTTCTTAATTAGTGATTGATAGGGGAGGGCACAGACCATTGTGGGTGGTGTTATCCCTAGGCTGGTGGTCCTGGGTTCTATAAGAAAGCAGGCTGAGTAAGCAATGGGGAGCATGTCAGTAAGCAGCACCCCTCTGTGGCCTCTGCATCAGCTCCTGCCTCCAGGTCCCTGCTCTATTTGAGTTCCTTCAGGGATGAACCATGAATAAGGAAGTACAAACCAAATAAACCCTTTCCTCCCCAAATTGCTTTTGGCCATGGTGTTTTACCATAGAAATAGTAACTCACACTAAGACATATAGAATGGGGTTTGATTTCCAGAGCCCACCTAAACGCCAGCTGGGTGTGGTAGCCCTTTTGGTATCTTAGTACTCAGGAGGTATGGACAGGAAATCTAGTTACCTGGAACAGCCAAATCAGAAAACTCAGGGTTCAGCAAGATGCTCTGTCTCAGTAGGCAAGGTAGAAACTGAAGAAGACACTCAACATTGACTTCTGACCTACACACACACACACACACACACACACACACACACACACACACACACACCAACTTTTACTCTTCTTCTAGGAGAGAAAGCCCTTATTAAATTTCCCCACCATTAAAAATAAATATGCACTGTACTTAGCAATTATTTGTAGTAGGAGGCTGCTTGTTTGTTTCCCGGTCGCCCGGCAGTTCAGACCTGAAATAACCACACAGAAACTATATTATTTGCAATACTGTTTGGCCCATAGCTTAAGCATATTTCTGGCTAACTCTTATATCCTAAACTAACTCATCTTCATTAATCTGTGTATCACCACATGGCTGTGGCTTACCGGCAGAGTTTTAGCATCTGTCTCCAGCAGGGCTACATGGCTTCTCCTTGACTCCGCCTTCTTTCCCCCAGCATTCAGTTTAGTTCTCACCCAACCTATTCTGCCCTGTGCAGGCCTAAGACAGTTTCTTTATTAATCAATGGCATTCACAGCATACAGAGGGGAATCCCACATCAATCATTCAATCAACATTTATTCTTTTTACTAAACATTTTTGTGTGCTGTCTATGTCCATGGTGCTGAAGAAATAGCGTGCTTGGAGTTGTGGTGAAAGAATTGTTTGAAAGAGGTGAGAGCAGTCTGATGGGGACCGCAGGTCCTGTGGTGCTCAGGTGTAACTGATTTCAGTGATCTTCTTGAAAAGCAGGTTGAGTTTTCACCCACGTGTACAACAGCAGCCATGCGGTCTACAGTCACTCACGTGACCATGGCCTCGGTGCTGATGGTTTCCCATGCGAATTACAGGATAGGCAGCCCCAACAGACTCCTCGTCATTAAATATTCTTGTCCGTAAGAATTAACTGCTTTTTATTCTCTGAGCTGCAGTTACTTGAGGACTAGTAATACGTTTATATTAAGAATGCTATCTATCTACAGGTAATTAATACCTGTAGGTAATTAAGAGAGAGAGGATCAGTCTACCGGGGCTAGACCCCTAAGAGCAGTCAGCCCTAAACACATGTACATATGAGTGACATTAAATGGATTCTGGAAGTGCGTGCATGCGTGCGAGTGTGAGTGCGTGCGAGCGTGTGTGTGTGTGTGTGACTGACATTAATAATTAACAGGAAATCAACAATTTGAGAGAGAATGGTGAGAACATGGGAAGAGTAGAAATTATATAAATTCAGAACCCATAAAAAAGTTAAGTTAAATGAAAAAGAACACTAGCAATATTACCAGGAGGTGGTAGCACATGCCTTTAATCCCAGCACTTGGGAGGCAAAATCTTTGCGAGTTCAAGGCCAGCCTGGTCTACATGGTGAGTTCCAGGACAGCCAGGACTGGGAAAATGAAAACAACAAACAAGCAAACAAACAAACAACGAATATTAGCCGTCTAGTTTTCATTCCTGCTGTGCTGTGGAAGTTACAGGAAGAAGTGGGCTCAGGTTTGAGAGCAGAAAAATTCAGTGCTCATGCCTCCATGCCTCTTCTTTCCTTCCTTCCTTTGGTCCATTTTGCAATAAACATTGTTTTATAGAGTAGTTTTAGTTGTAATAGGATGCTTGTTTGTTTCCCGGTTACCCGGCAGCTCAGTCCCGAAATAACCACACAAAAAGTATGTTATCTAAAACACTGCTTGGCCCATTAGCTCTAGCTTCTTATTAATTTAACCCATTCCTAATAATCTGTGTATCACCTCATGGCTGTGGCTTTTTAGCATCTGTTTCTGGTGGGGCTACATGGCTTCTCTCTGACTCTACCCTTCTTTCTCCCAGCATTCAGTTTAGTTTCCCCACCTAGCTAAGTTCTGTCCTGCTATAGGTCCAAAGCAATTCTTTATTCATTAATGGTACTCACAGCATACAGAGAGGAATCCCACATCATAGTTTTCGGTTTACAGTAAAATATTCTTTTCTCTAGGGAGGAGCATGAGGGAACCAGTATAATATATTTCTATGAAGGAGAATCACACACACACACACACACACACACAGACAGACACACAAATCAGGTTAGCAGTGATTACATAAAAAGCTGGGCCTATTTTCTCACAAATTCTTAGCAAAACTGAAGAAATGTCCCCGCCCCCCCCACCCCCAGTGCTGAGAACCAAAGGGCCTGTGTAGGAAGGGGAATCTCTACTGTCAAGACGCACCACTGGTTTGGGATCTCTTATACTCCCTTGACATCAGTTACTCCCCCAAAGCACCTTTGGTACCCCTCCCTTGACATTTCAGCACCTACAGACCAGAGCGTGCATCAGGGCTCATGCTTCGCATCGTGACGGTGGGCTTTCTACCACAGTCTCCAGGCTCTCCCTCCGTTCTTGTCACCCAGCTACCAAATCATGAGTGTTCTCCAAGTGTGTTAGCAGAACTTTGTCAGAGTCACGTACACATCTCCAGAGTTTGGGAAGGCTTCTGACACAGAAAAGAGCGCTGGGGAAGCTGGAACTTCAAGGACAAGTATCTGTGGAAAGTTCGGGGAGGAAGGGTTGGGATTACTAAAGCAGGAAATGTGACTTCAGGAGTCAGGAGACTGAGGTGTTGTCCTTTAATTAGATAGGAAGGGAAGAGGCTCACTGATGACATCCAAAGGTCACAGGGCACTCAGTGCCTTTGGAGAAACCTTTCTGCGCAATCAGGCAAATGGGAACAAGTAATGCACACTTGTGGAGCATGAACAGGCAGAAGGGAAGACAGGAGGCAGGTGATTTAAATAAGTGAGATCTGTATCGGAATGTGCAGGCCCTGATGGTTCACATCCAAGGCTGCTGAAAGAGTTGGCTGAAGCACTGTGGACCATAAGTGAACATGAGTCAGCAACGTGTAATGCTATTATTTATAAAAGGGAGCATGCGTGAGGGATGTATTAGCAGGAACACAACATGAAAAGGGCAAGGACTCCTGCTCCTGCCCTTGGCAGGGATCGACTGTTATTTAGAGTGTAGTTGTGGATTTGTTTGCTGTGTGAAGGAAGGGAGGACCAAGTAGAAGGATGTCACCAGGAAGTGACAGTGGTGTAGCAATACCCAGGATGTGTTATTTAGAGTGTAGTTGTGGATTTGTTTGCTGTGTGAAGGAAGGGAGGACCAAGTAGAAGGACGTCACCAGGAAGTGACAGTGGTGTAGCAATACCCAGGATGTCACAGTCTTTGCCGTTTTGATCGGGAGTACCAGCTTGTAGAGCAAGCTCCTCCTGGCCTGGCTTCGCTTCCTGAATGCTCCATGTCTATAGTTGTATCTCAGCTAAAAGAGTGGGTTGTAGATTGTTTTAGGAAAGAGCTATCACATGTCTAAGAAAGGAAGGAGCATGATAGAGTTTCTGTATACTGATTTTAGGAAAGCTGGAGGGAAGCCTGGCCAGGGCGGCGCACGCCTTTAATCCCAGCACTCAGGAGGAAGAGGCAAGAGGATCTTTGTGTTCTAGGCCAGCCTTGTCTACAGAGTGAGTTCCAGGACAGCCGGGACTATACCGAGAAACCCTGTCTTAATAAACAAATAAAACAAAACAACCAAAACCAACAATAACCCTGCACCCCAAAAGAAAGAAAACTAGAGGGGTTGGGGAGATGCTCAGGTCTCAAGCACTTGCTGCTTTCTTAGAGCGCGTGAGCTCAGTTCCCAGCAGTCAGGTGGCTCACAACTGCCTGTAACTTCAGCTCTACAGGGGTCCAACACTTTCTTTTTGGCTTCTGACTTCTGGACAAACACACACACACACACACACACACACACACTAACACACACCACAGATATACACACACACATGCATGCACGCACGCACACACACATACACACGTACAAATAAAAATAAATCATAAAAAAAAAAATAGGCCAGCCAGGCTTGGTTACTCAAGCTACTTGGGAAGCTGAGGCCGGGGAAGTATAAATTCAAGGCCAACCTGGACTCCAGGACAATTTTAAGACCAGCCTGGCAGTGTAGTGAGAGCCTGTGAGGAGCCGAGGAAGCCTCGAGAGAATGTGTAATAAATGAAGTCCTGAGTAAATGCATGTTGCTGGCACGAGCACTGCCATGTCAAGGATCCCAAGGCTCAGACCCGTGACAATGGCAAAGCCTTCCCCGGGTCAGACTCAGGAATGGGCAAAACACTCATTAAAGAAAGAAAGGAAGGAAGGAAGGAAGAAAGAAAATAAAATAAAAGAAAAGAAAAATAAAGAAAAGAAAAGAAAGAAAGAAAGAAACCCAGCAATCTCACAAATCAGTAGGAGACTGGTCCGTTTCGCTGGTAATTTTAGTTTGACACACAAACTGATAGATCCATAAGGCTTAGTTCTAATTCTTCCCCAGGTCTGATAAGCTCCTGTTCCCATAGGAGCATCCCAGGACACCCCTTGTCCAGATTCAGGGGACTCTGTGTTGCCTCTGGAAGTCTAGGACTGTCTTAGCTCATGTTGACGTACCCCCAGGTTGCTTCCTGTTCCTTGAGGCTTCTTCCCCACACAGTTGTCAAAGCTCATCTTTGCTGTTTTGTTACTCTCCGTCCTTCACTTGCCTTTCCAGAAGGACAGTCTATGAACCCCTACAGACCTCCTCTGAAAGGGTTAATGGTGCTTACTGGGTGACACGGTGGGGTGCTGGCCCAGGATATATGAGTGGGTGCAAGTAAACATTGATGCCTAGAGGGAAAACAATTTCCTGCTGAATTATCCCTGCTGACTTGCCCCTCAAACCCTTCCGGTTCTCAGATGGAAGGAGTTCCTTTCCTTTCTTGTTAGAGTTCTTTCTAGTTCTCCGAAACTGCTGTGTCATCATTTATTGGTTTTTAAAACATTTTTATGACTTTTATTTATGAGTATGTTTCTATGTCTATGTGAGCATCTGCCACATGTGTGTAGATCCTCGGAGTGCAGAAGAGGGAACAAAGCCGCAGGAGGTGGATGGAGTTACAGTCTTGTGAGCTTCCTGTTCAGGTCTTGGGAACTGAACCTGTGTCCTCCGGAGAACAGTAAGTGTTCTTAATTGTTGAGCCATTTCTCCAGCCTCAAATATTTTTTTCTTGTTTTCTTTCTTTCCTTCCTTTTTTTTTTTTTTTGAGGAAGGGTCTCACAAACTAGCTTAGATTGCATTCAAGCTCAAGATGATTCTGTCTCAGCCTCTGGCGATGTGGGACCACAGGTAGAAGCCGCCATATCTGGCTAGTTTTCTTTTTAAAGCAAGTGTAGGATTTGGGCTCAAAGTCCATGGAGCTAAAATTATTTCTTGGCCTTTTTCTGATATAAGTATAATATATACACAAGAAGGGGGGCATAAATAAAAATATATACCATGATTAATTATATTAGCTAGAATTTAAATTTATTCCTTTATTCTACTTGCAATTATTTATACATCTCTGTTATTTATGCCAAGGATACTGGTTTCCAGGGCGGTGTTTAAGTTTTCTTTAAAAAAAGAAATTTATTAAGTAAAATATGTGTGTTGATTTATAGGGAAAAATATTACTTTGTTCTGCAGAATCTAAAGATTCATATTTCCCTGATATTTATATTCTCTGAAATCACGATACATCATGCAAATTGTGCACTCGTAATACACCCCTGAGCTAGGTACAGCAGTGTGCTTGGGTGTGTGTGTGTCCCACCTTCAGCTGAAATTCATGATGAAATCAAGAGAAGTCAACTTCAGAGTATTTTAGACTCAAAGACACAGGGCAGTACTCCAGCGGGGTGGGGGTGACATGGGGTGTTTGGGGACCAGTTGTTGAGAGACTCACTCTTCTCATCTGTTGCCTTTGCATTTCAATAGGGGCTGCCTATAGATGCAGTATCTTAACCCCTAACCCTTAAAGGGTCCAGTGCTAAGAATTTCACATCTATGAGCAGGCTGCAGTGGGGCCAGGGAATCCTGGGATGCGGGTCTCTTAGTCGTACTTTGTATTCCTTCAGTGTTCATTGCATATCATCTCTGTGTCTGTCCCTGAGGCCAGCTTGGCCTTTTGTGACATATACATTATCCTTGTTTAGAAATTTCCAGGCACCACATAATCAGGCTGCAGGCTTATGAATGATAAAAAAAGAGCTTTGAGATAATATGCTAGACTAAAGATCAATAAATAGCCCAGAATATCAGATATCTTCTCTCAGACTTGCACCAGAACTGCCATCACCCAGTTTGGAGCTCTCTCCCTCGAAGCTTCCAAAGACATCTTCAAAGAGGGAAGGAAGATGGGAAAAAGGAAAGAAGAAGACAGGCAGTGTACTTTGGTCTTCGCTAGAAGATTCTAGGTACAGCTGTACCATGAGTCCTGAGCAGCTAGGGGCCAGTAGCAGCCCGCAGTCCACTCCTCCAGCCTCCCCTGCACATTTGTATGGAATACCATTTGCATACTCTAACAAGATGAGCTATAATTGGCCTTCATTGATTTTGTTTTCATTGAGCTAAAATAGAGTCAGAGCTTCTTAGGCTAGAAGAACTGATTGATTTGTGGTAGAATTCAGGACTATTCAGTTGAAGAAATAATTAATTATGTTCTTATTTAGTAATCATCAAGGTTTGGTCGGTTTCTTTTTAGCAGAGTGAGCTCAGCAGTATCGAACTTTGCCAAAGCAGAATGCTTTGAAATAGATACCGTCAACCAGCAAATGGCTATCTCCACTTAGTATTCTTGTGAAGCTGACATGGTTCTCTTCATGAGGCGGTAGATAACATTATTTTTAAAGGATGGGTTTGTGCTGAACAGAGACCATCTCTAGTGTACTTGTAGAGATCAACACACAGGTCTGTGTCTTTCTGCTCTTCATTTCTTGTTCACATGTGCCTATTGCCTTTAGGGTTGCTCCCTTTGCCCTTCTGCATCTTTGAAACCATTTACTCATTTTCCAACATTTTGTGAAATTCTTCCTGAGTTGACTCAGCGTGCGCGAATGGTGTTTCTCACCATTGCCTTTCAGTTTATGGAGGAGGGAGTTGGTCCAGATTGGCCCTAACCCTAGCGTTTCAGGAAGGGAACTCTCTGCCTGCTCTGTTTATCCTCAAGTGTGGTTCTCTTGAGCACAAGGTCGTTTGGTTGGCCACCCTCTGTAGGAAAGTTCTCTTGGAATTTTGGACTGATTATAATCAACATGTTTTGAACTGGTTTAGTTTCATGCCAATATTTTCCTTTTAAGATTTCATTGGTAATAACTGTGCCAGTTTTGGATCTAATTTGTCACTATTACAATGAGTTCCATGCACTGAACTGTGGCTTTCTATCCTTCGGGGAAGAGATAAAACAATGTGTTATAGATGTAAGTAAATAACCATGTTTCAGTCTAAAGATTTATTCTCGGCTCCATGTGTGAGACACTGTGGTAAGGTTTGCAAAGAGGATGAAACACTGCCACTGCTTGGAAGCCTTTTATAAAGTGGGCAGAAGCATTTGTCCAAAGTGGCCCCTCTGTGAGTCAGCGGTTTGAAATGGTGTAGACAATCTAACATACAGCTGGCTGCTAAACCCTCAAAACTCTCAAGCATTTGATTGAATTACGTGAACTTGGTTCCTCTACTTCTGCTCCGCACAACTGGGAACTTTGTAATGGCCCCACTTAAGACATACGTAAACAGTGTACCTTACTGAGGTATACAGCACAGAGTAATCCTGGGTTGTCATCACTCTGTGGGGAAGTAAACACTTCCACTCAATACTTTGACGATTTAGATTTGGTATTATATAAACCCATTTTTTTTACATGACCATTTTCTGAGAAGTCCAAGGACCAAAAGCAAAGGTGATATATTTTCTTCAGCTACCAGGAAAAAATTTAGAAAGAGTTCATATTTTTATACTAATTATGCACTGACATCCATGAATTTGAGCTCAACTAGACAGTATGTTTCCTAATACCAAAGAATTAAAAAAAAATAAAGAAGTAATGTAACTTCAAGAGAAATGTACTCTTTTTTTATAAATGGAGAAATAACAGCAGAAATGATGAAGCATGGTAGCTTTTGCCTTTCATTCGTCAGGTTAGCTCCATGCGTGTGTACTGGGTGTTGTCTGTACTTCAGGCTCCGTGGTTGTCAGGCTGAAAGTGAGTTCTGACTCTAAAATAGTTCCTTCACTTTAAGACGCAATGGCAACCTACATCATTTTATCCTGAGTACTTGACTTAAAAGGGAGGTTAAGGTGAGAAGATGTCCTGGGATGACAGGGCCAAGACTAGGTGAGGGGCTGCTTGTTTTGTGGGTGTGCCTTAGATCATATAATCCTTAAGCCCTTGAAGGCCAGTCTTGTCCCAGGATTTCAGCCATATTCTAATTTAGTGATTTTTGCTGACATTTTGATAAGTGTATATTAGAATCTTTATTGTGTCTTTTCCCTTATTGTGACTAGACACATGGCCTACATTAACAGAAGAAGGATTTGTTTTGGTTCACGGTTTGAGGGTTCAGTCTATCATGAGAGTAAGGCATGGCGGAGTAAACTGCACTTCCTAAGGAATCTACAACCCTGCAAAACAGTGGCACAAGCAGGGGCTGGCTTCACGAACCGCAGCCGACATTTTACATCCAAACCATAACAGATTCTAAGAGCCGCATTTGTTCTATTAGGGGTCAGGCAATGAGTAGGATCAAGAATTAAGACCTGGCTCTCAAAGAACAAATTCAATTCATATTCCTTAGATTCTGTCACAGACGTGGAATTCAGCGCTTCTGCCTGGAGTGCCCTTCGGAATCGCCACACTGACCCAGCGGAGTTAGTACCCTCATGCTCATTTTGCTGCTGGGGTGAGTGGTGAGCTCACATGTGTCTCTCGGCCTGAATTCTAGTTCTACCACTTCTCAGCTCTGTGGCTGTGAAGAACTCAGTGTCATCTTTATTTCCCAGGTCCTCAACTGGACAGCAGTATGACGTCATCGAGTTTGGGGGAGGAGGGCATGAAGGAAGCACACGAAATGTGGAGTGCTTTGACCCACAGAAACACTAAGTGAATATGAGCTATTTCTGGCTTTAATCAGTTTGTTGTTTGCAGGTAGCCTTGATAGCTCCATGACCCTGGGGAAATAGTTAGCATCTCTAGACTGCAGCATCAAACTTAAAAAAGTCTAGAGCATTGTGGAAGCTAAAACAGTGTACTCATTATGAAATGAAATAATGATGTACCATAATAATTAAACATATTTAGTATACTAGTATATTTAGCATCTTAGTATAAAACTGGTCGTTATGCAACCTTGTTATTAACTCAATTTCCAGTTTTCCTTGAAAATGTTATCAAAATATCCTAGCAAAGGAGTTAGATACTTAAGGGATCATTCAGTTATTCCTGTACTAAATTGTCCCAGCTTTCTTCTGAGTAGGCTTCAAGGATCAGGATCCCAGTCTTACCTTCTGGCTTCTGACACATGGTATATGATACGGACCAACTATTTTGTACAATAGAACGCATTATTGTAGCAATCCGTATCTTAACAGACAGTGGGCACACATTTCAAAGAAAGTCTCCTTCCTTCATTGCTTCTCTGTGTAGCCCAGGCTGTCCTGGGACTCACTCTGTAGACCAGGCTGGCCTCCAACTCAGAGATCCACCTGCCTCTGCCTTTCAAGTGCTGGGATTAAAGGCATGGGCCACCACTGTCCTGATACTTATTTACAATGATATTTTAAGGCCCATGGGGTATAGATTGTCATTCCCATTATGAGACAAAACACCCAGGGTCTTACTTCTAAAGTACTGTGGGGAAAGGAATGTGAAAACCGCTTTCCTAACTGCACAGTCCGTGACACCGTACATATCAGCATTTCTGGCACGGATGTTGACTTGGGGACTTTGAGTCAATATTTGTCCAAAGGTAATATATTATTTAACTAACTTCTTGCTATTATTTTATGTGACATTTTACACATGAGTAATTGTGCCCCAAACTTGGACACTGTAAGGAAATTCTATGCTGACCACCAAGAGTTAGTGCAAACCTCACAGGTTAAAGGTGCAGTGTCCTCTGGACGGTGGTGGCACACACCTTTAATCTCATCACTTGAAAGGCAGGTGGATCTCTCTGAGTTCGAGGCCAGCCTGGTCTACATTGGGAATTCCATAGGCTACACAGAGAAACCCTGTCTTAAATAGCTGAAAAAAGAAAAGAAAAGAAAAAAGACCCAGTGTCCATCAGGATGACTCTTGCTTCAAGTACTAGTCACAGATTTAAAGGTCCTTAGGATGCCTGCACTTATGAACAGTGTACTACAAATTCAGGAGTTTCCACACTTGCCCAAGATAATGCATCTACAGTGATGGTCTCATAACACACTTACAGTGATGGTTTCATTATAAAAGACACACATTGGTGGGGTCTAGATGGGGTTTGGAATACACAAACACATAGCCTTCCATATACTTTAAAAAAAAGATTTATTTATTTATTATGTATACAGTATTCTGTCTGCATGTATGCCTGCAGGCCAGAAGAGGGCACCAGATCTCATTATGGGTGGTTGTGAGCCACCATGTGGTTTCTGGGAATTGAATTCAGGACCTCTGGAAGCGCAGCCAGCACTCTTAACCTCTGAGTCATCTCTCCAGGCTCAGGTGAGACCCTTCTTCCCACTCCTCAATGGTTTCACAGACTAGGAAGCTCACCCAAGCTTCAATACCCAGCACTTTCACTGAACTCCCCCACCTTTCATTGCGGGACCTTGAACCCGGGACCTCATCTCTGCTAAGAAATAATCTCCTAAGCGTATGCTTGTCTCAGCCCTCACTGGTCTTCCGTCGACTCTGGTATTAGCTGCAGTCGAGATCACATGGGATCCCCTGCCTCCAAGATTTGGATCTCTGGTCACACAGCTGGCATTTCTGCCTTATAACCATGCCCCATCCTAACGCAAAGTCAGATGTGATATACAGCTGAGCCGGGAGCCACAGGGACTCTTCCAACTATAGCAGAGGTGTGGGACCATCCTCCTGTGAACCTGGGGCAAGAACATTTTCTTTATTGTGGAACAGAGCTTTAAATAGGACAAGGATAAATCAACATTGAAGGGAACACATGATGAAGGAGTACGGAAATACGATGGAGTCGGTGGGATTTCTGTAGGGTCGACCCAGGTTTCTTAATATCCTTTCTAGGGTAATAGATGTGGGGACCTCTGCATATTCCCTCATGTGATGTATTCTGAATTTGTTGATCCAAATCCACTTGCTTACGGGGGTCACATGTCTTGTGGGACTGTTCGGCTATTAAGTATGTTCCTCCAATGTAGAATACCTTGCAATGAGCTGCAGCCGTGGTAGGGGTGGGGCATCACTTATTTAACAAGTACTTACTGAATGTCTATCATGGACCAGAAGCCATCACAGGTGTGGAGGATACAAATGGGAACAAAACAGTCAAAAGCCCTGGCCTTCCTGTAGCTTGCCTTCTGGTTGGGAGAAATAGACAATAAACAAATAATCTCCTATGGGTATGCAAGTCAGGTGGTGGAATGCACTTTGGAGAAAAGCAAATTGAATGCCCAAACCTGTCTCTGCCCCTCTGCAGACCGGGCAGGGGAGGCTGGAGCAAGCCGTGGGCTCTGGGGCAAAGTTTGTAATTTGTTGTTGCTGCTGCCTGGCCTCTGGCTGAGAAAAAAAAATCTGTCCCTGAATGTTTAGCAAGCCTGCTTGGCCTTTTGATTCTGCAGTGATTAAATGCCAGCCTATTGGGAATTAGTTTTATTTTAATTCAAGGTTAAATGTAGAAAAGACCTCCTACTTCTTCCATCTATCAAAATTCAGCTATGGATCGTCTAAGGGTGTCAGCTCCCGTCGAAGCCTCTCTGACCTCCCCCCACACTAATTGCGTTTCATTCTTCCTCCCGCAGCTTCCCCTGCACTTACGCTTACAGGTGTTGTATCCCATTCCGTTGTATTGCAGATGGAGCTACATGTGTGGGGGCTCCATTCTGCCAATAAAATGTGTGTTTTCCTCTGAGCCAGAGGCTCTTTTTCATGTTATTCTCACTGTGTCCATTGCCCTTCACCCCCAGGAACTTTGGAATGCCTGGTACACAGCACCTGTTCAATTAGCTATTGATTGGGAGAGAGACACCTGCGTGCATGCTGAGCAGCAATGATATTTGATTTGCATTATGTAAGTTTCTTATCTAATTTCCACTGACTTCCCAGGTGAATGAAGTCTTCCCCGGCTTCTTTAAGGCATTAGTTGTGACTGCTTCTCAGGAGAGCATCCCAAAGTTGAAACTTCTGATAGAAAGCCAGTAGACATGCACTTACTGTGGCTTTCCTTATCACAAAGGAATAGTGGCTCATCGTAGGGAATTGCAAATATAAGTGACCATGATAAAAAATAAAGGGAACTCAAGAAGGTATTCACTCACTCAGAAGGTATTTATTGAGTTTTTGTCTCTCTGGATACGTAGGAAGCACCAAGAACAACAATAAACAGTACAGACTAAGTCTTACATAGTGGTATCAAATGAGCACTTATGGTTTACATAATAAATGAGTTATTATTTCCATAATTATTACACATAATGCTGGTGTGGGACAATTGTATTCTGTCAATTATGTTTTAAGTAAATGCTGATTGGTCAGTAGCCAGGCAGGAAGTATAGGCAGGACAACCAGACAGGAAGTAGAGGTGGGCAATGAGAACAGTAGTATTCTGGGAAAAAGGAAGCTTCCTCCGCAGTCCTGTCCAGACACTGAAGAAGCAGGATGTGACCTGCCCCACTGAAAAAGGTACTGAGCCATGTGGCTAACATAGATAAAAATAATGGGTTAATATAAGTTATAAGAGCTAATATGAAGCCTGAGCTAAGGGGCCAATCAGTTTATAACTAATGTAGACTCTCTGTGTGATTTTCTTTGGGGCTAAATGGCTGTGGGAACTGGGCAGGACAGAAACCCCAACAAAGTAGGCTCTCATATTACATAGTGCTAGAATTTATATATAATATATATACACATATATATCATCTATTTTTTAAATATTTGTTTTTGTGATTTAAAATTTTGTGTGTGTGTGTGTTTGTGTGTGTGTGTGTGAGAGAGAGAGAGAGAGAGAGAAAACAGGTGTGCTAGGAGGCCAGATGTGTCAGAACTACTGGAGCTGGCACTACAGGTAGTTGTAAACAGCCTGTGAATACTGGGAACTGAGCTCCAGTCCTTGCAAGGGCAATTCCCACTCTCAACCACAAGCCATCTGTCCCTACAATTTACTGACTCTTAATGGCAGTGTGGGCATATGAATTTCCAGACAGGACAAGGCTGCAATATTGTTTTCTAGCTTGGCTTAGAAAAAATAGTGTATCGTGAATAGTTCTTTGGATCTGGTAGTAGTATTCTATAATATCATTTTTATTCGCTAATAATGCCTTGTTCTAATGATGACTCAAAATTCCCAGCTGGGATACATTGATTATTAACTGAGAGCAAATTGCTGGCAGTGGAATTTCTCTCTCCCGGGCGTGGTTAAGCGGCCATCACATTGCACCCAAAGACGACTGGAGGTTCCCATTGATTGGTGTGTGAGAAGAGTTGTATCAGCAGATTTATTCGGTTTTCGTTTGGAAAAAAAATTAACCTGGGCCATGTGTTTTTGCTGGTGCGTGTGTGGTCATTTCTTATGCATTGATCTCTAATGAGGCCTGGCCCACAGTAGATAATGAATGAAAACTGCAATCAGTGTTAGGCCAGAGAAGCATTTTGTCAAGGTGGATGTCAGGACTATTAGATGGTTTCAGCCCTTAAACCATAAAGGGAGGGGATGACTAATAGGTCCTATTCTTTATATTTATGTTAATTGATTCTTCAGTTTGGCCACTATCTTGTCCTGCCGTTACATGGAGAAAGGGCATTTAAGAAAAATCCTGGCCTGAGAATGTCAGGAACACAAGGAGAGAGCTAGGGCAAATGGTCCCCGTGTCACTAATGAGATTGTAAAGGGGAAGTGGTCCCTGGACCCAGGGGAGGGGTGTAAAGAGCAGCAGTCAGTCAAAGGCAGCATTGCGTAGGCAGGAGCGGAAATGCACTGGGGCGCATGCGCACTGCTGCTTGCCTAGGTTTTGCAAGAAGGCATGAGGGACCTTGAGGGGTCCTGTGCCTCTTAGAGTGCCAGTGTGACATGCAACTTATAAAACGCTATAGCATAGCTACTGTTTATTAATATTATGGTCCAGGCTCTAAGGAATTTTTGTCTTTCTTCCTAAGGAGAGGCAGTCGATCATAAAGCTAACAGGCCGGGGAGGTGGCTGTGGTGTGGAGGGGACGGCATGAAGACCCGACAGGAACCAGCACTAGAATGCCTGCCGGTACTCTATCCTGGATCACACTGCCCCTACCACGAGCTAGACCCTAACCTCTGCTAGCTCAATGGCTCCATTTTAAAGTGAGGTGTTCGACTCTTTTGGCTTTAGGGAAATCTCTGATGCTCTTGCCACCTTAACCAAAGCTTGCACAGGCCCAGTGAGGGCGCAACATGCTCTTTCCATAGAGATACAGGGAATAACGAAGAAAGTCTGCCACCTCTTCTATGAGCTTCTTTCCTGAGTGTCACTAGAGCTTCTGAGAGCTGTAACATAACTGTACCACTCACAGGTGACAGTTTCTTCAGTCAGTTTATAGTGTGCCGCCTCCCCCAACACCTCCCCGCCAGTTTCACGCAGCCCAGGCTGGCTTTGAACTTGTTATGTAGCTGGGAATGACCTCGAACTCCTGATGTCTTGCCTCCATCTCCTGAGTGCTGGAATTTTACAACGGCACTCCCTGTTTATGTATGCTAGGAGATGGGACCCAGGGCTTCCCGCTTGCTAGGCAAGCGCTACTGGGTTTTTAATTATTATATTGACCATCAAGACCTGGCTTTAAATTCATAATAGCAGTGGAGAGGAACCCTTTCTAGGCCTGTCACTTTCCCCTCTATTCTTCTATTAAGTTTCTTAACTTTCCACATTACCATATAAAATCATGAACACTTTGCAATTTATTGAAGGAGTTGTTCTATAAAAGGCCACATGTTCTGATGGCCTGCAGTGGCGTTATATCTTCATCAGCCCTGGAAAAAAGTGTGTGTGTGTGTGTGTGTGTGTGTGTGTGTGTGTGTGTGTGTGTACATACATCCACAGGGAGCAAAGGAAGAGAAATGACAAGGTGGTCTAGCTTCACAGAGAACATTTGCAGATTTTTATCTGAAACACATTTTATTAAAATTGCAACAAACTTTATAAAATCAGATGTATGGTTCATTAAGGGAACATTACCTTACAATTATGATTAATTAGATTAAACTTATGAAAGTGTGTTATTTGTTCAGATCAAAAGGGTGGGGGAAGATGATGGATGGTGAAAGAGTGTGATAAATGAACAAAGCCGCTGAACTAAATTGAATGTGTATTCATCCGTTCGCACTTCATAACTAATGATAAATTGAGCATGTCACATTTAACAATACTCGTCTGGGCTCAAGCACAGGGTTTCTTTCGGCTTCTCTTTTCAATGCCTTGTGATGGTTGAGACCGTGGAACCGAAATTTTACTCCCTGGACTTTACCTGCCTCTTACCTTGAAAAACACAATGGCTACTTACTCAATTAAGAGCTGTTAACAGGTTGTAAAATCGCCCTTCCTCAGATCATGCCTGGTATCTGAAAACAGATTTATCTTAAGCTAAAATGAACTCCCCATTTGTAGGCCTAATTATACGTCAGGTGTGGAAAACACCCGGAAGTGGAGAAACAGCTTTCTTTCTCATGCTGTGTTTTCCTTGGCATTAGATGGGAAGAAACACTCCCCAAACTCACTAGAGAGTCTGGGAATCATGAAAGTGAGAGACAAAAGCCAAACAGGTTGTGTTAGCTTCCTGAAACCCCAGGCTTTCAAGGATTTTAATCACATCATCCTTTCACAAGGATTTTGAAGCTGGTGTTGTGGTCAGGGAGGAAGCGGGTGGAAAATAGCCCCACCCAGTCTGAAATTGGACACATTCGCCACACAGACTCAGGAATGGCTTTCGGAAAGAATAATCCCCCCCCACCACAGAAGCTCAGGAGCTGTGATATGGGAGGTGACACGTAGCCAGTGCTCACTCCTTTAGGCCCCTGACCTTGGTGGGGATCATCCGAAGCGAGCAACAGTTTCTGACAGACTGCACACTTTATTTCTCTCTGCTCTGAGTTTTCTGGAAGGGTTTCTGCGGATTCACTTTGTATCATGGTGAAGGTTTCCAGTCTGTTCTGATTTCATCTAAACCTCATCATCTTCAAACTCTCCTTCAAGCTTGATCTTTTCAGCAAGGAGGGAGTGTTAAGGGATGGAGTCGGATGCTTTTCAGAATACTGCATGCATGGGCTACACAGGAAATCAGACTTGTGGGGAAGACTTACGCTATCCCTCAAGGGATGGCATTGTGGAAGGTAGGAGGCAAGAGGGACGGCGGTCATTTAGGAGCTTTGAATGATGGTGCCAATGCAAGTAGTTATTCAGTGTTCATTGTTCGGTTAGAAACCAGCTGTTCCATAGCTGTGCTTCTTACCCTTTTGGTTGTGAGTCTAGTGTTTAATGGCTGAGCCATCTCTCCAGCTTAACTGTGGTTCTCGATGGGCAAGGGAGGCTGCTGGCCAGGAGACATTTGTTACTGGCCAGACACCTTTTATCTGTCAACCTATTATAGTTTCTGATGAGGATTGTTTCTGGCAATATGGGTTAGGTCAGGATGTGGCCACACTCACCACAGTGTGTAGATGCTCTGTCACAAAAAGCAATCATCTGAAGGCCCCACATTTCAAAATGTCACTAGAGGCAAGGCTGAGAGCACTACCTGACAGTTAGGCATACATTTAAAGAATGAAAATTAGTGAACTCACTCAGTGAGCAAGTGATGATAAAATTTAAGGTGATTTACAAAGCTGGCATAGATCAATGTCTAAATCACATTCTTTTAAGAGAATTATTTGTTTATTTATTTAATGTGTATACCCGAGTATGTCCATCACAGGTGATTGTGAGTTACCACTGGGTGCCGGGAACCAAACTCTGGTCTCTCCAGCCTCCTAGATTACATTCTTAAAGTAGTATAAGTAACACATGAGTCAATCCTATGCCAAGCAAATCCTAAGATTTGCTTACTTTAGAGTAAGGACTTCCGAAGAGTGCTGTGTTCATTGGCTTGCTTATTCAGTCAGGGCTACCTGTCTCTTCCCAGGCCAAGCCATTGCCCCCGCTGGTGAGAATGGTGTCTCTGGCAGTAACAGATGCTCTTGGGGGAAGAGCGATCCCAAGGGGAGGGGACTGGAGGAGAGTCGTGCTATGCTAGACCATTCAAGGTTGGCTTAGAGTAGGAAACCGCCACATTTGTCTGAATTTTGATGTGAAAATACATTTCAGAGCTAAGACAACTCATCTGTTGGGTTTCATGAGGGAAGAATATTTACTCAGCTGTGGGAAGAGGGCTCTGGTGAACACCCAAGCTAATGTGTTTGACAATACTCAATATTCCTGAAGTACTCTGAATCAAGAGGGTTCTTAGAGTCAGAATGTGAGGTGATAAAGAGTGCGGAGGAAATTTTCTGAGGGGCACAGAGCATTGGGAGCCCTGTGTCCTGCCACCCCAGAGACACAGGTCCTTTGACTGTTCTGGGTGAATTAATTTAAAAAGAGTAAAAGTGAGGTTAATCGCGTTAGCTATTTAAAGCGTGCGATTTAGTGGTAATAAGTATATTTTCAATGTTATATAACCAGCTCACAATGTTTTCCAACTTTATCACCTGAAACAGAAACTAGGCATTTATACATAATTCCCAGATCCTTATTCCTGGCTGCAGTAGTCGGGATCCCACAGTGTTACCATGGGTCTGCTGCTCCTGCAGGGACCATTAGACCATGCTTGCTGGTTCTGTTTTAGTTTTACTTTTTGGTCTGATTACAGTTGGTTCCTTTTGCATTCTGAGTGCTCAGCGAATGTCAGGCATGGAGGGTATTTGATAAATAAGGAAGAAATGAAAGCCGTAGCAGGGCCAAGAAGCAGCGCTTATCTTCAGGACCTAACAAGTTAAAATTTTTCTTGAGGACCAGTGAGATAGATGGCCCTCAAGATGAAGACAAGGGGTGGATTCTCAGAACCCTCATGGTGGAAAAAGAGGACCAACTCTTACATGTGGTCCCCAGACCTCTGTATGTACACAATGACATCCTTACATACACTAAGGTATGTACTCATACCTCATGAAATAAAAAAGTAAGTGAGAAATATTTTCTTGTGCCGGGCATGTTAACGAATGCTTATCATTTTAGAACTTGGAAGGTAGAGGTAGGACAATCAGGTAGGGACCAGACTTGGCTATATGGGAGTTAGGGCCATACTGTGCCACGTGAAACCCTGTGTCAGATATGGAAACCACACCACAACAAAACATTTCTTCCCTTAATTTAGTGAGAATAAGATAAAGCCCGGCAATTGAACACTGTTTCATATTTCTTTACTCAAAGAACTGTGACATGGTGTCCCATTTCATTGTTTTGGAAAAATATGTCAATCTTTTAGGGTGAGATAGAAGTAAAGCATGCATCTACCTGCATGTTAACATTTTACTTTTTCTAGTTTAATTGTACTTAGAAACATTTTGATTTACTGTTTTGGGGTTGACCCCCATGTGATGAGCTGACTGGGAGGAACGCAGGAGTGACTCGCCTGTTTCCTAACCATTTATTAATAAGGACTGTGTCTCTAAGAAAGAAATAGAGGTACATCTTTCCAAGGTCCCATGGGAAATTAGCAGGCGAGTCAGAATTAGAATTCACAGCCTGTGAGTGTCTAAGGCTCCACTGAGCCAAGCTGCCGAGCAGACACAAAGTTTTCTTTCCCGTGTGCCTATTCCCAGTGACCTCTACTGGTGCCCGCTGAGCGTGAAGAAAAAGTAACCTTCCATGAATTCCCCCACGGGTGCAAACAGTGCAAATTGTTTTCTTTTGGGGTCAGAGCTCCGCCACCTGCCATTTCAGACGCTGTGGAAGGCTGAAATACATCATTTGAGGGGTTATACACCATGCCACCCGTTACTGACTGGTCCCGACTTTTCCATTGGAAAGCAGTCCTTTCTCCTGTCTGGCATTGTCTCTAGGATCCTGCCTACCAGCTAAGCTCCAGGAGGCTTGAGGAAGTTGGATGGGACATTCTGCTCCCATTCAGTTGTAGCAGAAGGGAAAGATTAGGCATGAATTACCCTAACACCTTCCTCATTGCTACCTTTATTTTTCCCTGCCTCTACAACCCCCGTTTTTTGTCTGTGCTTGTGGTTTAATATAGCTTTGCTGCACTTCTCTGATATTGTCTCATAAAACTCTCTGGCAGTAATATAATTGTCTAATTTCCAGGTTATGTGTTGCCCCCTCCCTTCCGAAGGCACACACTGGCAGGAATGCAGTTAAACTCGACTCTCCGACTTCCCTAGGCCAAGTTCCGTCCTTTTATCCCTGAAAAGGCTTTCAAGTATGTAGTGCAGCACATTTACCTTTTTCTTACTATAGCTTCCATCCCTCCTTCCTGGTCTGCTTGCCAAGGAGGAAAACAGATGGGTCTGCCTGAAATAATCAAATGAGAAAGTGAGAGGGAAGACAGGGCAGGGGAAGTCAGTAGCTAATTTACTGGGGGACAATACATTCATTTCAGTTCAGAATCTTAAAACCACCATGTTTGGGAAAATAACTTTTAATGGCATAGTAATATTTCAGTGACAATGTTTGAATCTTATGAGGAACATTGATTTCTGATTGTAGAGGAGGAGAGGGTGGAAAAGGGGCCAAGCAGTGTTAGGGGATGCTGATTTCTTTGTTCAAATCTCTACATGTCTATTTCAGTGATGACTACAAAGCGCCACATTGGTGCCTTGGAGCACCTGTCATTTTCTGACTCCCAAGAGGCATGCTGTCCCCGTCTTTCCTAGAACACGCATGGTTGTTCTGTGCCAACCTTAGTCTCAAAATCCTTGATCTCTTTTCATTTTAGTGGTTTCTCAATTAGGCTCATCTTCATCACACACACACACACACACACACACACACACACACACACACACACACA